>JAJPUD010006285.1:46329-64892 GCA_023553655.1 Myrmecobius fasciatus | reverse complement strand
AGGGTTTTTAATTTGTTCTTTTTCTAGTTTTTTTTTTTTAAATAATAAGCCCAATTCATTGATCTTTTCTTTCTCTATTTTATGCAAGTAAGCTTCTAGAGACATAAAATTGCCCCTTATAACCACTTTGGCCGTATCCCAGAAATTTTGGTATGTTATCTCATTATTGTCATTCTCCTGGATGAAATTATTGATTGTGTCTATGATTTGTTCTTTCACCCATTCATTCTTCAGGATTAGATTACTTAATTTCACATTACCTTTTGGTCTATTTTCTCCTGGCCTTATATTGCATGTGATTTTTATTGCATCATTATCTGAAAAAGATGCATTTACTATTTCTGCCTTTCTCCATTTGATTTTGAGGTTTTTATGCCTAATACATGGTTAATTTTTGTATAAGTTCCATGAACTGCTGAGAAAAAAGTAAACTCCCTACTGTGTCCATTCAATTTTCTCCAAACATCTATCATACCTAACTTTTCTAACAATTGGTTTACCTCTCTAGTTTCTTTCTTATTTATTTTGTGGTTTGATTTATCTAATTTTGAGAGAGCAAATTGAGGTCCCCCTCTAGTATAGTTTGGCTGTCAATTTCTTCTTGCATCTCTCTTAATTTCTCCCCTAGTAATTTGGGTGCTATACCACTTGGTGCATATATATTTAGTATTGATAATGCTACATTATTTCTGGTTCCCTTCAATAAAATATAGTTTCCTTCCTTATCTCTTTTGATTAGATCTATCTTTGCTTTTACTTGATCTGATATCAGGATTGCTACCCCTGCTTTTTTTTTTTTGTTCACCTGAAGCATAATAGGGTCTTCTCCAGCCTTTTACCTTCATCCTGTATGTGTCAGTATTCTTTAGGTGTGTTTCTTGTAGACAACATAGTGTTGGATTCTGGTTTTTAATCCAATCTGCTATCAAATTCTGCTTTATGGGAGAGTTCATCCCATTCACATTCAAAGTTAAAATAACTAATTCTGTATTTCCTGCCATCTTATTTACCCAAGTTATGTTTTTTTCCCTTTGCTTTCCCCTTTCTCCCTTCCCCCTCCTCAGTATTTTGCTTTTGATGACCCACTCCCACAAACAATCCTCCCCCCTTTATAGCCCCTGCCCCTTTTTTACTCCTTTCTCCTGATTCTTCTAATTTCCCTTCTACTAGTCTATACCTTTCATTTCCTCATTTCCCTCCCACTTCCCTATAAGGAAGGACAAGTTTCTCTGTAAAACCAAATGTGTCTTTATATACACTTTTAGAGCCCAATCTGATGTGAGTAAGATTTACACAATGCTCATCTCCCTTCTTTCTTTCCCTCAATTATATTAGGTTTTCTTTGCCTCTTCATGAGATTTTACCTTATTTTTATGTCCTTTTTTTAAACCTTATTTTACCACCTTTTCCCTCTTTGCACCAGTATGATAGCCTTTCCCACTCTGTTTTTCTTTTTTTTATTATGAAAGTAATATCAAATTATATCCCCAATCTTTAAGTATCCCCATAGTAGAAATAAAGTTCTCAAGAGTCATTGCCTTTTTAACTTTTTATGCTTCTCTTGAGTTCTGTGTTTGGAGGTCAAATTTTTTGTTCAGATCTGGTCTTTTCATTAGAAATAGGTGAAATTCAACTATATCATTAAATGACCATCTTCTTCCTTGGAGGATAATGATCATTCTAGCTGGATAGGTTATTCTTGTCTGTAATCCAAGTTCCTTTGTCTTTTCGGAATATCTGGTTCCAGGCCCTTTGACCCTTCAATTTGGAGGCTGACAGATCATATATGATTCTAATTATAGATCCTTGGTATTTGAATTTTTTTCTTTCTAGCTGCTAGAAAAACATTTTTTCCTTGGTGTAATAGTCCTGAATTTTAGCCATGATATTCCTTGGGGTTTTAATTTTGGGGTCTCTTTCAGGACGTGATTGGTGAATTCTTTCAAGGGTGATTTTGCCTTCTGATTCTACAACCTCAGGGCAGTTTTTCTTTCAGGATTTTCTGGGAGATAGTGTTTAGATTCTTTTTTTCATCATGGCTTTCAGGAAGTCCAAAAATCTTTAGATTGTATCTCTTAGATCTATTTTCCAAGTCAGCTGTTTTTCCTAGGAGATATTTCATATTTTCTTCTATTTTTTCTTTTTTTTTTGTTTTTGTTTGACTGATTCTTGAAATCTTATTGCCATTCACTTGCATTTGTTCAATTCTTATTTTTAATGTGTTGTTTTCTTCGGTCACCTTTTTTAGCTTCTTTTGTAACTGGCAAATTTGTTCATTGCATACTTTTTTCCACTTCGCCAATTTTGTTTTTCAATAAATTGGTGTTTTTTTTTCATATCACTTTTGCATGGCATTATATATATATATATATATATATATATATATATATTTTTTGCTTTTTGCTGAGGCAATTGGGGTTAAGTGACTTGCCCAGGGTCACACAGCTAGGAAGTGTCTGAGACCAGATTTGAACTCAGGTCCTCCTGACTTCAGGGCTGGTGCTCTATCCACTGTGCCACCTAGCTGCCCCCATTATATTCTTCTTACAGGACATTATATTCTTCTTGCACTGATCTCAGTTTATTTTCCCATTTATCATCCAGCTCTCTTTTGAGATTCTTTATGCAATCTTCCGGGAAGGCCTTTTGAAAAGGGGACCAGGTTATATCTTTCTTGATGGCTTCCTCTGGAATTGCTTTGCCTATAGGAACCTCGGGATCTGGGGTCTGATCTTTCTGTCTCTAGATAAAAGCTATCTATGGTGAGAGCTCTCATCTGCTTCTTACTCATGTTTTAGACATTGTGGTGGTCTGTTTAAGGATAGGGAAGCCGTGGCTGTGGTAATATGCCCTGGGGCAAATCTGCTAATTAATTTCTGGTGCTGGGCCAGTGGGGCTAGGACTGTGCCCAAATTACTCCTTATAAAAGGCAAATCTGCCAGAACACCTGCCCCCAATAAGGGCAGAGTGTCCCAAGTGCCTCAGATAATCCCCAGGTCTTTGGAATTTGGTGTTTCTGCCATGCTGAGCTGAGTCCCACCCAGTTCTCTGCCCTTGGTTCCTGGAGTTGCACTGAGCAAACTGCTTGCACCGATGCTGGATTAAAACAGACCTGTTGTGAAGTTCTTCAGAGGTAACTGCAAGCAGAGTTTCTTAGTCCAAATATTTCTGGATTCCTTGACTTAAAGATCTGTTCCTATGCTTATTTTATTGTTGATTTGAGAGAAGGTTGGAGGAGGACACAGAGAGTCATGTCTTCACTCTGCCATCTTGCCCCCAGAAACTGTCTTGAGTATGGATTGTTAAATTTCAGTGAAGGTATGATCCAGTCATTTTTCATTATTTTTGAACAATTTTATCTTTTTTTCCTGTAGAGAAGTTATTCATTTTGTTATGATCATAATGAATGTGTTTGTTGTTCTTTGGGTATCAAGTTTTTGATTCTATATTACTTCCCCAAAGTATATCCAAATGTCAATGAATTTTTCAGGTACATAATATTTTACATAGTAAGAACATCTCATTACAATGAAAAATAATAATTTGAGTTGTTCTTTTTGCTATCATAAGTAATAAGTACAAGAATATTTTGTTTTTTTGTTCCATCAACAACTTTTTGGTAACTTGGTTAATTTAATCAAATCTCTTGGGAAATGGGAAATCATATTTTGACAACTTTATGTGAATTTCAGATAACAAAGTTTATAAATTTTTAATTTTTAAAGCTTTTTCTTTTCCATATATATGAATAGATAGTTTTCAAAATTTACCCTTGTAAAACCTCGCATTCCAAATTTCTTTTTTTCCTTCCCTTCCTTCACACTCTCCCCTAGAGGGCAAGCAATCTAATATATATTACACATGTAATTCTTCTATATATTTTCCCACAATTATCATATTGCACAATAAAAATCAGATCATAAAGGAATCAAAATGAGAAAGAAATCAAAATGCAAGCCAACAACAACAAAAATAATGGGTTTAGGCAAGATGACAGATTAAAACCAAGAAGCAACTTGAGCTCTCCCAGTTTCCTTCAAAAACCACTCTCTAGCTCAACATACACAGAAAATACTTCAAGAAAGGTATCACCCTGCGTTCAAAGAGTGTTCAGGCCAGGTAAGATAAATTCTGGGAAAGTTAGCAAATGAGCAAATAAGTCCCTCAGTCCAGTCACAGTTCAAAAAGCTAACACTGGGAAAGCAGGCTGTTTCCTGAACAGAGCAGGCAAAGTGACCCTGTCAGAACACAAGGAACCTCTGTACTCAACGTTAAGGCTCAGAGAGGCAAAGGAAGCTTGAGACAGAACCTCCTTTACCCTAGGAACAGAACTCCATCTTAAAAGTAAAAAAAAAAATGAAAATACCAAAAGGAAAGAAAATAGTAAAAAACAGAAAAGGGCCTTGACCATAGAAAGCTACTATGGTGACATGACAGATTAAAATGCAAACTCAGAAGAGGAGAGAATATCCACAGAAGGAATCAGAAAGAGGAAGATAAATTGGTCTCTACCTCAAAGACCCATCTAAGGAATGCTCATAAAAGACTTGAAAAGGCAAATAGAGTTAGAAAAAACAACTGAGAAAAGAAATGAGAAGTTTGCATGACAGAGTCAACAGTTTGGAAAACAAAGGAAAATTATCTGAAGAACACAACTCCTTAAATAGTGGCATAAACCAAATGGAAAAAGAGATACAAAACATACCTGAAGAAAATCACACATTAAAGACTAGAACAGCGCAAATGGAAGTTACTGACATTGTGAGACAGCAGGAATCAATCAAACAAACTAAAAAGAATGAAAAAATGGGAAAAAAATGTGAAATACCTCATTTGCAAAACAGCTGACCTGGAAATAGATCTAGCAGAGACTCTTTAAAAATATTGATTGGGGCAGCTATGTGACACAGTGGATAGAGCACCAGCTTTGAAGTCAGGAGGACCTGAATTCAAATCTGGTCTCAAACACATAGCAAGAATATGTCATCTTGGAAAACTGCCCCAATATTCCAGAAAAACAAAAGGAAATACTCATTGAAAAAATTCATCTGTCACCTCTAGAAAGAGATCCCACAAGGAAAAAGCCAAAGCATATTGTTACAAACTCCAAACTATAAACTCAAGGAAAAAAATACTGCAAGTTTCCACATGAAAAAAAAAAATTCAAATATCAAGAAATAATAGTTTGGATTACTTAGTATCTGGCAACTTCTACAAAAAAAGACTGGAAAGCCTGGAATATCATATTGTAAAAGCAAAGATCTTTTGGCTTTAAGAGGGAATAATTTAATCATTCAGTTGGGTATAGAAATTTATCTCACCCTATAAAGAAGTATGAAGAGAAAGAAGAAAAGAAAACAGTGGAACAGGATAGAAGGTAGTACAGAAACATTAGGGGAAAAGGTTAAGAGAAGGGGAGAAGGATTAATAGAAGATAAGGTAGTGGGTGGAGTGGATTAAAAAAAAGCATTACTAGAAAAAGGGAAAGGGGTTATAGGAGCTAAGGTAGTAGGTGGGGTGGGTAAAAACACCAGTAGGAGAAGGGGGAGGGGTGATAGAAGAAAAGATAGTGAATAGGATAGGAGAAGTGGAAAGATTGAACAAAAGTAAATGCAGGAAAGAAAATAAGATGGGGAAAAATACAGAGCTTGTAATCATAAATGTGAGTGTGAATGGGATGAACTTTCCCATAAAAATTAAGAGGATAGCAGAGTGGGTTAACAAAACAAATCCTACAATATATTGTTTACAAGAAACACATTTGACACAGAGTGACACATAGAGAGAAAAGGTAAAAGGATGGAAGAGAATTCATTATGCTTCCACTGAAGGAAAAAAAAAAGCAGGGATAGCAATTCTGATTTCAGATTAAGCAGAAGTGAAAATAGATCTTATTAAAAGAGATAAGGAGGAAAAGTACATCTTGATAAAGAATATAGTAAATAATGAAATAGTAAGGATATTAAATGTGTATGCATTAAGTCATAGAGTAGGCAAATTCCTAGAGATTTTAAACCAGTTAAAGGAATCTTAATTTAAAGCTGGGTTTCAGATCATCAAGGCAGTGCAGAGACCCAGTTCTGTATGCTAGAAAATCTTCCAGGAGAAATCCACAGCAATATTGGCTACTCTGTCTAGATTGCAAGCCAGTAGATTAGCAGATTAGCTGCAAGAATTCTAACACAAATACAGAAGGCAAATAGTGAGCCCCCAAACCCAAAAATATCAAGGGACCTGGCCACTCCCACCAAGCACCAGAAGTTATTCAGCATTGATCATGCGCAGCTACTGTCACCTGTAAAGGAAGCTTGGACAATCCCCTGTTTGCTCTAAAAGCAGATCTAAACCTTTTTAAAAATGAGCAAAAAAGCAAAAAGAATTCTGATCATATGGAACTGTGAACAGATCCAACCATTCTGGAGAGCAATTTGGAACTATGCTCAAAAAGTTATCAAACTGTGCATACCCTTTGACCTAGAAGTGTTTTACTGTGCTAATATCCCAAAGAGATCTTAAAGGAGGGAAAGGGACCCACATGTGCAAAAATGTTTGTGGCAGCCCTTTTAATAGTGGCTAGAAACTGGAAACTGAAATGTTGCCCATAAGTTGGAGAGAATGGCTGAATAATCATATACCATATGAATATTATGGAATATTATTGTTCTATAAGAAATGACCAGCAGAATGATTTCAGAGAGGCCTGGTGAGACTTACATGTACTGATGCTAAGTGAATTGAGCAGAACCAGGAAATCATTATATACAGCAAGAAGACTATATGATGATCAATTCTGATGGAAATGGCTCTCTTCAACAATGAGATGATTCAAACCAGTACCAGTTTTTTAGTGATGATGAGAGCCATCCACACCCAGAGAGAGGAACTTAGTGTGGACCACAACATAGCATTTTCATGCTTTCTGTTGATGTTTGCTTGCATTATGTTTTCCTTCTCAGATTTCTTTTTTACTAGAACCGATTTTTCTTGTTCAGCAAGATAGTTGTTTGAAGTTGTATAAATATATTGGATTTATCTTATATTTTAACATACTTAACACATATTGTACTATTTGCCATCTAGAGGAAGGGGTGCAGGGAAGAATGGAAAAATTTGGAACAGAAAGTTTTGCAAGGGTCAATGAAGAATGACACATGCATATATATAGTAAATAAAAAACTTTAATAAAAAAGGAGAAAAAATAATTCTGACTATGGATAGTTTTTATGGAGAAAGAGAAAATGAGATTTCAAATCCTGAGGAAATTAAAAGCAGATCATCTCCAGATGAAGCTGCAAAGGATGATGTGAATTGGTCCCTATCTCACAAGGCTCTCTTGAAAGAATTCAAAAAGAATCTTAAAATAGAATTAAAATAGGGAAAAGAAAACGAGAACTTTGCAAAAGGGTTTGGAAAAGGAAATACAGAAATTATCTGAAGAAAACTTCTTCCAAATTAGATTTAATGAAATGGGAAAAGCATATAAGTCACTGCAAAATAAATTGGACAAAATGAAAAAAAGAAAACAAATTCTTAAAAACCAAAATCTGTGAAATGGAAAAAAAATCATAAACAAAACAATTCATTTAAAATTCAATTGGTCCAAGCAAACGGAGCTAAAATAAAGTAAGTGAAGAACATAATTAACTAAAAATTAGAATTGAACAAATGGAAATGAATGACTCAATAAGACATCAATAACCAGTCAAACAAAACCAAAAAATATTAGAAGAAAATGTAAAATACTGACTTGGATAAACAATTGACCTGGAAAATACACCTAGGAGAGGAAATCTAAAAATTATTAGGCTTCCTGAAAACCATGATAAAAAAAAAAACCTAAACATTATATTTCACGACATTATGAAGGAAAACTGCTCTGATGACCTAAAATCAGAAGGTAAAATAGCCATTGAAAGAATTCACCAATCACCTCTTGAAAGAGACCCCAAAATGAAAACTCCAAGGAATATCATAGCTAAATTTCAAAATTATCATACCAAGGAAAACATATTGCCAGTAGCCAGAAGGAAACTGTTCAATATTGAGGAGCCACAATCAGGATTATCCAGGACCTAGGAACTTCCATCTTAAAGGATCAAAAAGAGCTGGAATCAGATATTCTATTAGGCAAAGAAACTTGTTTTGCAAACAAGAATTAACTATTCAGCAAAACTGAACATTATTTTTCAGGAAAGAAGATGGACATTCAATGATACAGGTGAATTTAATTTATTTCTGATGAAAAGACCAGAGCTGAACAGAAAAATTGATCTCAAACACAGAAATCAATAGAGGCATAAATAGTAAAAAGGAACTCTTGAGAGTTCCTTGAGAACTCTATTGAGTTCTTGAGAGTTCTTGAGAACTAAATCTCTGTTATGGATATACATAGAAGGTGCAGGTAAATTTTGATTTTAATGTGATAATATAAAAAAAGAAACTAGAGGTGGAAAGGGGATTGTAATGGAAAAATAATAAAATATAAGGAAAATGAGGGAAAATATATTTCATGAAAAGGCAGAAATAATAAATGAATTTTTTCCAGATCATGTTGCAATAAAATTACATTCAATAAAAGGCCAGGGGAAAATAGACCAAAAATTAATTGGAAAGCAAATTACCTATTTCTAAAGAATTAATGGGTGAAACAGCAAGGCATCGACCCAATCAATAATTTCATCCAAGAGAATGACAACAATGAGACAACACACCAAAATTTGTGGGATGCAGCCAAAGTGGTTATTAGGGAAATTTTTATATATTTAGATGCTTACTTGCATAAAATAGAGAAAGAAAAGATCAATGAATTGAACTTCCAACTAAAAAAGTTAGAAAAAGGACAAATTAAATCCCCCAATTAAATACCAAATTTGAAATTCTGAAAATAAAAGGGGAGATTAATAAAGTTAAAGGTAAGAAAACCTTTGAATTTAGAAATAAAAGTAAGAGTCAGTTTTATGGGAGAAAAACAAAACAGATAAACCTTTATTTAATTTGATTACAAAAAAGAAAGAAGGAAATCACATTGTTAATGTCAAAAATAAAAAGGGAGAACTTTCTACCTAATGAAGAGGAAATTAGAGCAATATTTAGGAGTAGTTTTGCCCAATTTTATGTCAATAAATTTGATAATCTAAGTGAAATGGGGGAATATCTACAAAAATATAGATTGCCCAGATTAACAGAGGAGGAAATAAATTATTTAAATGTCTCATTTTAGAAAAACAAATAGAACAAGCTATTAATCAACTCCCTAAGAAAAAAATCTCCAGGGCCAGATGGATTTATACATGAATTCTACTCAACATTTAAAGATACTATACAATACTATACAAACTATTTAAAAGAATAGGCAAAGAAGGAGTCCTACCAAATTCCTTTTGACACAGATATTTTGCTGATACCTAAACTAGATAGGGTTAAAACAGAGAAAGAAAATTATAGACAAATTTCCCTAATGAATATTGATGCTAAAATCTTAAATAAAATATTGGCAAAGAGATTACAGAAAATCATCCCCAGGATAACACACTATGACCAATTAGGATTTATACTAGAAATGCAGGGCTGACTCAACATTTGTAAAACTATTATCATGATTGACTGTATCAATAAACAAACTAACAAAAATCATGTGATTATCTCAATAGATGCAGAAAAAGCATTGATAAAATCCAACACCTATGTATACCTATACATTCACCCATACATACAAACATATATCCATTATATATTAATACAAATATATACATATCTGTATTGTGTTTGCATACATTTACAATGTTCCTATGTGATTATATAGCAATATTCATATGCACATAAACACATATGTACAAGTATATGTATATATTACCTAATATTATGCATATTTTGTGCATACACACACACACACACACACACACACACACACACACTCTGGAGGCCAGGTGGCATAATAGAGAAAGTGTCAGGCCTGTAGCTATAGTCAGGAAAATGTATTTTCCTAAGTTCAAATCTGCCTTAGGAGATGTGTATATTTGCCAAGAAAAACCTAAACAGGGCATGAAAATTTGGTCATGATTGAAATGACTCAACAGCCATGACAATAACATATATAATACATAACATAAATGTGTATATACTTCATAAGTTTATGTTTGTGGATGTATACATATATACAGCCATGAAATATGAAATTATTATTTAGTAATGAAAGTTGAAAATAGAAGAGAAATTAAATAAAGAAATAACAGGGAAGGTATAGAAATAAAGTAAGCAAGTAGCAGAAAAATGAATGAAAAGAAAAAAAAAACCTTGAAATTAAAAATAAGAACTCATTCTCATTTTATGCTTAAGAGAGTACTCCATCTTAGAAATTTGACTTAATGAAAAATTCTTGAGTTTTAATCAACTCCAATTGCATTGTGTAGACAGAATATTTAACTTTATTTTGATGACAATTTATTGAAGTGAATATTCCTTAATTGAATATGTGACTCACAGTTTTAGGAGTTAATGTTTGACTTAAAGGCTGTCATCAGGAAAGAAAGGTAAAATTCAGAATACATGAAATTTTACTGTGACAGAACAAAACAGCACCATTGGCTCATTTCACTATGAGGAACAGACTTGAATTATCATTTCAGGAATCAGGTGCTCCATGTTTCTAATTTATCTAGGTATCTCATACCTGAATGTATCTTCTTCTTGAGGACCATCACACCCAAGGAAGGAAAAGCTTTTAAGCTTTACTAGAGGAGCAATTTTGGTATGTGTGCAACGTATAAATAAAATTATTATTATCATTATGATTTATAAATTATCCTGTATCTTGTAAAGAGGAAGGTGGTCTATAAACTTTCATATTAATGCTGGCAGAATGTATGAAAAAAGTGTACAGGGCAAAAAAGATTAGACAATATTTTTGATCATCTGTACAAACTTTTTTGACCGCTAACAATTTAAATGTTGGATCATTTGTTTCCAATGACCAGTGAGTTGATATTTGGCTAGGGAAACTAAGCCACACCCATGCTGACCTATTTGATTATAAATGAAACAGGAAGACCTAGAAGTTGCACCTGGTTAGAATGATCATTCACAGGTTTCCTCAGAGAGGACATAAATGAGCTGCAGAATTGTTTTCATTTTTTTCCCATGCACAACCAAAAATGTCATTTACTGGAACATGTCTCAACTTGAATTGTGGTCAGTGCTCATGACAGCCTTAGTAAAGAGATCCCCATGAAAATAATTGTTGTTCATGAGTTAATATATATACATACATATGTATATATATATGTATATAATATGTATGTGTATATGGAGTATATGTGTATATAGAGATTATGTATATGCATATCCATATGTATATATGTGTGTGTATGTATATGTGGATAGATATAGATATATATCAGAGGTCAGAGCCCTGAACTTGGAATTGGAAGTACTTGGGTTCAAGTTTTGCTGAGACCAGGTCTCTTCAAACCTAATTTAATTTATTTGTAAAATGTAGATAACATACAACTTTATTTACAGAATTGCTGAAATTCAAATGCTCTGTAAACCTTTTAAGTTCTATATAAATTTGAACTATTATCATAATTGACTTTAGATAAATCGGTTCAGGCTGCTTTGATTGTGTCTCTTCCTACAGAGGAATGAGAAAACATATGAGCACACCAGTAATTAGAATAGCGGATGAAACTATACTATGACCTGACAACAAAGTAATTGTACCAAACTTTCTGTGTATCCTTCTCTATCCTACTCATGATCAAATTACTTAAATTACCTGGGCTCTGCTTAACATCAATTGGTACATTTTTAAGAGGTCTTTTTTGCCTTCCTCAATATAAGATAACATAGTTCCTAAGGCCTAGGAGCTACTCTGAATTGGCCTGTACTTATTAAAAGAACAGATTTTGATATCATAATTATTTTTTCAAGCTTCATTTCCCAGAACTAGTATAAAACTGACATCCAATGAAGCTGACAAGAAAAATACATGTCTTCTTGTATCCTTGTAGGTGAATTCTTTGCCTGTGGTCTCTATACTATTAATAAACCCTATAGTGAAATTAGAAGATAATCTCTATAATCTAGTCCCCACAGGGCTAACTCCTGTGATTTCAGAGGGCACAATCTTTTTACTTCATTTTAAATGTAGAATTTCTTAAGTTCAATAGCTGTATTGAATTAGTAATATATATCCTAAATTAGAAGAGCTCAGTTCACATTTCTTTTTCTTTTTCATTCTTCCTTGTACTTAAAACCTAAAGTTTGATTCAACAAAAAAATTCCATTGGCAAAAAGGAAGTAGAGGAGATAATGGAACATTTCTGGAAGGCATAAGGACTAAAGGCTATATGGATAACTAACTGTCAGTAATATTCAATTGTAGTGGATTTGAAGCACTTGAGAGTGAACAGAGTGATTCATGAAATGTAGTAGATTTTCATCTAAGATTCAGGAATGTTATCAAAATCTAGACCTGAGAAGATATACTTTAGTCAGAAAGAAAAAATGAATTGAAAAGAATAAGAGTGAAGAAGAAGAGAAGGAGGAAGGAGTAGAGGAAGTGAAGAAAAACATATGAATATATCCAAAACTGAAATATGAACAAAAATCCTTGATTCTAAGAAATAGCACTTGAGTTTGAATTCTGATTTTGTCACTTAATAGACTTGGGACACTTTCACTCCTTAGGCATTTGTTTCCTTATTCTCTTACCCAAAGTCCATTATGATTCCCCTGTTTATTAATGCTTTTAATATACTCCTCATCCCCAACTTCAACTTGCATTTGCATAAAATTTTAAATGTTCGTCTCCCCCAAAAATAGCAATAATAAAAAAGCAAAAACAAACAAAAAGCCATAATACTTGAAATCACATTATGTTTCATCTTTTTTGTCCTTGTATTTAAAGTGTCTGGCATATAGTATGTCATAAGAAAATGTTTATTGACCAACTGGTTCACAGTTATTTACCACACGGGACTGTGATTAGAAATGAAACCATGTATCACTATATGGCTGCTAGCTATTATTGGATCTTTGTTTGTTTGTTTGTTTGTTTTCTTTAGGTCATTTCCCTTCTTGTCTTGGGCAAGCACTCTAGGTGGACAATGAGGTATGCACAGAAAGAAATGTAAGAAAGACAGCATGACGTATTACTTTGGAAAATCAAACAGTACTTTAAATGATTCCAAAGATCCTATTAACACAATATTCTCTGTGTTTTGAAAATTATTAATATTCTGTCATAGATACTCTATAGCTGTGATTTATATAGCACTACAATTACAATATTCAATATATAAAAATGAGGTTAACTCACAAAAGCTGTGGCAACTCATATGGTTTTTATAAGGTTACAAAATATTATATACAATGACTTGAAAATGAGACATGTTATTAAAAATATATATATCCTCAAAGTCTTTTAGGAATAGAGGTAGCCAAATGGCCTATTGGATAGAATGATAAACCTGAAGTTAAGAACACCTGAGTTCAAACCCACACTCAGATATTAGTTTGTGACCTTGGGCAAGTCAAGTTATCTCTGTTAGTCACATTTTCCTCATCTATAAAATAGGGATAAGAATAGTACCTGTCTCCCAGGATTATTATGAGGGTAAATAGAAATATTTGTGGAGAATGATTTATCACGACCCAAATATCCTAAGTATTGCACTCATAATAGTGAAGTAATTTGAAAAAATCATTAGAGAAAAGTATTAAGTATACTGGATAGAAATTTTATGAAGTATTTATGCAAGTATATAAACAAAGATTATATCAGACTAGAAGCTGTGAATGCATTTTAATCTGTATTGTAAAAAAAGAGTATGCATAGAGAGCTCATGAGTTTATCACCATATCAGAGTACCGTAGCATACTTAAACCCTCCTTGCTTAAGTTCAGTGAGGATTCTCACATTCATCTAGGACTGTTCTATTTATAGAAACTAGGTCCATAAAGTTGAAATTTCTTTCCCCCTCCAAACAAATAAATGTAGGTTTTCTTTTTTTTTTGCCATTTATTTCGGTCACTTGTTTTGTAATGATGAAACATGAAGGCTCATTGAGTGTGTGTTTCACAATTGTGAAAGTGGCACAAGAGTACAAGGACAAATTAAGCCATCTATAACAGGGCAAGAAACAAGTGTGATGTGATATGCCTATTATATGCCAATCATAAGAATCTCTTCTGACCTCCACAATCTTTCCAAGATCAGTGATAGCAGTTCAAAAATAACATTAATCACTTCTTTTAGTACCTTAAGAGAGAAATGACTTTGAGAATCCTTTTTACACTAATTCTATAAATGAATGCTTGATTTAATTTAAGCTTGCATTTTTCCTATTCAATGTTACTGCAGACTATAATTTTCTTAACATCTGACTTAACATTTTTAGAATTTATTCTATTTGACACACCATGTTTTATTAAAAAAAGTAGTTTTAAAATATGCATTCTTATGTATTGACTGCACAATATTTTTCCCCTGTAACATTCTGTACCTCTGCAAAATGGAGCTGGAAAATCCCATAATGCACCATTGCCAGGACTAACTATGCAGGTAAGCATAGCATGACCTTCCAAGACATAACCGGAAAGGCAGCTGTATCGAATTTTATCTCCTATGTTGAATCTGGCTCCATGAAGAACTCCCTTAAGTATCTCTCCAGGATTTCCACATGTATGGCTAGGAAGCACTGTGGAAAGAAAAAAAAAAGAAAGAAAAATAAGACAAAATAATTATAGACTTTCCCCCTGATATTTAAACTCGACATAATTCTCTCACACAACTGTGAAGAACACACGGAAACTTCTTAACTATGATGCATTATATGAGGAAAGGTTTTCATGGAAGCCTCTAAGGATTCTTTGACTTTTTATGTTGCAAATCTTTTTTGGTATTCTACTTAAAGCCTCTGGTACCCTATATATTACTGGCTGGACACACAATTGAATGAACTATTTTCTGTTTCAGGTTTGTGAAAATAAAGATGGATTTTTCCTATTCAAATCCATAGATCTCAGAGTGAGGACTCTTACTCTAAGGTACATGAACTAATCTATTCCTCACTTTTGTTTCCATAGAAAACTAAGAAAATGTCACTCAATTTTTAAAAATCCAGATCTCTTCCAAATGCTAAATTATGCTTTTGACCATCTTGCAGTATTATGGTAGAGGACAGCATTAATCAGGACGTTAATTTCTTTGAGCATGAGAGTCAATATTCATCCCTTTATAATGCTCCAGAAAACTTAAATGTCTTTGCAACAATGTAATACTCTGAACAATGTAGAAAATCCTAAACTTTATCATGGGGAAGTCATTTCATTATTATACATATTTTCAATTTAGTTGATACACCCCTATATTAATTGAGAGATACTCAAATATTTTGGCAACTGCTATTTCTTTTTGCTCTTTTTTCATGAATTATCCAAAAATATATAGATACGGTTTCCAAAGAAATAACTTTCCCAGTGAACATTTTATGAAGGCATACAAATTTTTAGTAATTACATGAGCAAAAAATTATTACTTTGTGCAATTATAAAAATATAATCATTAGCACTGCCCCATCGTTCCAAAATACCTCAAATGACTCTGTAGCAATCTCTGTAGTAATATATTGTAATCATAACAAATAAAAGGGCAAGTGCCATATCAAAAAAAGGTGACGATTCAGTATTAAGTTTTACTTCTGTCACATAATGACATGGTGGTTAATATAATCCCCTTGTATCCCAGAAAAGACTGCAACATATTAAGTCAATGTGAGTTGCTATTTTTCATTGATGAAGGGAAATATGAAGTCTCATTGAGTGTGTGTTTCACAATTGTGAAAGGGATATGAGAGTGCCAAGGACAAAGTAAGCTATCTAGAAAAAGGGAAAGACGCAAGTGTATGTGATGTGCCTATTATCTGCCAATCATACAATTAAAATTATATGCCACAGATAATGATAGTAATAACCCACACTACTGTAACAATTTAAATTGTACAAAAACCTCTTCTTATTTAATCTGAGTATCCTAAGATGAAAGGTGAGGGAATTAAGGTTCAGCAAGTGCAACATGGTACAGTATGCTCAAAAGTTCTTAAACTGTATATATTTTTATTTAAACACAGTAATAATGCTACTAATACTATACTTCAAAGATATCAAAGAAAAATAAAGGAGATGCAAGAGATACAAATACATTTACAATAATTCTTTTTGTGGTGGCAAAACTAAAAAACTAAAAGAATGCATTACTTTGGAGAATGACTGAATAAATTATGATTTCTGGATGTAACGGGATGCTATTATGCTAAAAGAAATGAACAAGGGGAGAGTTTCTGATATATTGGGGAAGACATATGAACTAAAGCAGAGTGTAAACAGAGCCAGGAGGATAAATTATAAAATAATATTGTAAAGAAAAAATCAACTAAAAGACAAGAACTATGATCAATGAAATGATTGACTATGATTCCACATGACTTAATAATAAATACAATCCATCTCCTGACAAAGAAAGAGGAGATAGCTCAAAATGTTAAAAAAACAAAAAACAAAACAAAAACAAAAACACCATATCCCCTTTCTTTGATATGGCAAACAAGGGAACTTTTTATTTATTTATTTATTTATTTATTTATTTATTTATTTATTTATTTACTTATTTATTTATTTATTTATTTATGTATGTATGTATGTATGTATGTATGTATGTATGTATGTATTTATTTATTTATTTTGAATTTACAAGGACATTGTATTTTCCCCAGTGAAAAAGAGATAAGAGGGTTGGAAAACAAATAATTGTTATCTGGGGAGGAAAAAAAGACATTCACAAAGTTAAAAAAAACCAAAAAATACAAAAAATTCCAGATTGAAAGTTCAAGGTCCTGGATCTGAATTCTAGATCTAATATATATTACACTGTGAACTTAGGTAATTAATTTATCTTCACAAGTGCTCTCTTTTTCCATTTACAAACGGATGGGAATGAATTAGATGATTGTAAATTCCTTTTCAACTATAAATTTATGATCAAAGGAATTTCTCAGGATCACATGGAGAGTAAGTAGCAAAAATAGAAGTTTAACTTAAGTTTCTTAAGTTAATAACCAGCATATTTTTAATAAACCAAACAACAGAAACTTGTCTCCCACTTTAGTATCTTACACCTTTAAAGGGGAAAAATATATAAAAAAGATCAAAGGATATTGAGGAAAGTCAATGTTTTAGAGAAGTGGTTATAGAAGAAGTTCAAGAAGTTGTATAACATCCAAAATAAAGCATGATAATCAGTAGTCAGTTAAGTAAAAAAAAAAAAAAACTAGAGAAGTAGATAATTAACTGTTATGGTAATGGTGATTATACAAGGCTACTGAGATATTTTATTCTCCTAAATCTGGGGACCGGAATGCCTTTACTTTTAAAGTTACTTTTCATGTTCTTTTGTTTCACTACAATAATTTTTGAATCTCTTAATTTGTAGGGATTTCATATAGGTCTATGAAAAGTATTAATCTCAATTTTCTGTCCTTGAGTAGATCAGGAATCCAGTTTTAAGGTAGGATCCAAGGTAAAAGAGATGAATGAGGAGATGGTTCAACATAGAAGAACTAGATCATAGGATTGAAGATTTAGGGCAAGAAGAGACTGAAAGTAATTTTGTCTATTGCTTTCTTTATACAGATGAGGAATCTGAGACATACAGAGGTTAAACATGCTAACCAAGCTTACATACATAGTAAATGATAGTTTCAGGATTCTACTCATTCTCTCTTTGAATTATCACTTGTGTATCCTCTAGAATAACAAGTGCGTAGACTTACTCTTTCCATCTGAATTCCAAAGGTCAATATGATAGAAAGCATATGGCTCAGGAATAGGAACTTTTACTCTCATGTATGAGGTACTGTATGACAAACAATCCTCATGTTATTTATTACAGCACACCAGGAAAAGAAAAATGGTGGCCCATTTTTAATGCTCCCTAAATGATACCATTTTATAACTTCTTGTTCAAAAATATTTAAAAATGCATCACGGGTACCATTGGCATCTGTAATATTCTTCTTCATAAATTTAGACTACATTTTCCTGCCTGGGGTTAGATTTTACTATTACTCATCATTCATATTGCTCCTGGATGCTCTGCTATTTTTCTCTTATTCGCTTCTCATCTCTTTTTTTTTTCAATTTTAATCTTTTCTATGTTTAGCTAAATTTTCCATGTTTTAAAACCTCTGTAACATTTTAATCTCTTAAATATGATTATTAAATAAACATAAAAAATTAAATTGAATATGTTAATAATGAAAACAGATCTCTAATACAAATGCCCTGTGATCATTCAAAACAAATCTTATACATTGATTGGTAGTTTAAGCATATTCACATTAAGCATAAAAACACAAATAGGTTTTAAAAATAGATTTCAATTAGAAGAGCAAAGATATAATTCTCCCTTCACTGAAGTGAATAACATGATTTGATATACACACACAGACACACACACAGACACACACGTATATATATATATATATATATATATATATATATATATA
>JAJPUD010006285.1:0-35391 GCA_023553655.1 Myrmecobius fasciatus | reverse complement strand
AAACCATCAGCTAGCATCATATGTAATGGTGATAAACTGGAACCATTCCCAATAAGATCAGGGGTGAAACAAGGTTGCCCACTATCACCATTACTGTTCAATATTGTATTAGAAATGCTAGCCTTGGCAATAAGACAAGAAAAAGAGATTAAAGGAATTAGAGTAGGTCATGAGGAAACCAAATTATCACTCTTTGCAGATGATATGATGGTCTACTTAGAGAACCCTAGAGAATCAACTAAAAAACTATTAGAATTAATCCACAACTATAGCAAAGTTGCAGGATACAAAATAAATCCACATAAATCATCAGCATTTTTATACATCACCAACAAAATGCAACAGCAAGAGATACAAAGAGAAATTCCATTCAAAATAACTATCGATAGTATAAAATATTTGGGAATATATCTGCCAAGGGAAAGTCAGGATCTATATGAGCAAAACTACAAAACACTCACCACACAAATAAAGTCAGATCTAAACAATTGGAAAAACATTAAGTGCTCTTGGATAGGTCGAGCGAATATAATAAAGATAGCAATACTACCTAAACTAATCTATCTATTTAGTGCTATTCCAATCAAACTCCCAAGAGATTATTTAACTGAACTAGAAAAAGTAACAACAAAATTCATCTGGAAAAACAAAAGGTCAAGAATTTCAAGGGAATTAATGAAAAAAATGCAAATGAGGGTGGCCTAGCTGCACCAGATCTAAAACTATATTATAAAGCAGTGGTCACCAAAACCATTTGGTACTGGATAAGAAATAGAGTAGTGGATCAGTGGAATAGGTTAGGTTCACAGGACAAAATACTCAATGACAATAGTAATCTAGTGTTTGATAAACCCAAAGACCCCAGTTTTTGGGATAAAAACTCACTATTTGATAAAAACTGCTGGGATAATTGGAAACTAGTATGGAAGAAATTAGGCATTGACCCACACCTAACACCATATACCAAGATAAGGTCAAAATGGATTCATGATCTATGCATAAAGAATGACATTATAAACAAATTAGAGCAATGTAGGATGGTTTACCTCTCAGACCTGTGGAAGGGGAAGGAATTCGTGACCAAAGAAGAACTAGAGGTCATCATTAATCACAAAATAGATAACTTTGACTATATCAAGTTAAAAAGTGTTTGTACAAACAAAATGAATGCAGACAAGATTAGAAGGGTAGCAGTAAACTGGGAAAATATTTTTACATCCAAAGGTTCTGATAAAGGCCTCATTTCTAAAATATATAGAGAATTGACTCAAATATATAAGAATTCAAGCCATTCTCCAATTGACAAATGGTCAAAAGATATGAACAGACAATTTTCAGACGAAGAAATTGAAACTATTTCCGGTCACATGAAACGGTGCTCCAAGTCACTATTGATCAGAGAAATGCAAATTAAGACAACTCTGAGATACCACTACACACCTGTCAGATTGGATAAAATGACAGGAAATGATAATGATAACTGTTGGAGGGGATGTGGGAAAACTGGGACACTGATACATTGTTGGTGGAACTGTGAACGGATCCAACCATTCTGGAGAGCAATTTGGAGCTATGCTCAAAAAGTTATCAAACTGTGCATACCCTTTGTCCCAGCAGTGTTTCTACTGGGCCTATATCCCAAAGAGATTTTAAAGGAGGGAAAGAGACCCACATGTGCAAAAATATTTGTGGCAGCCCTTTTTGTAGTGGCAAGAAACTGGAAATTGAAAAGATGCCCATCAATTGGAGAATGGCTGCATAAATTATGGTATATGAATGTTATGGAATATTATTGTTCTGTAAGAAATGACCAACAGGAGGATTTCAGAGAACATTGGAGAGACTTGCATGAACTGATGCTGAGTGAAATCAGCAGAACCAGGAGAATATTATACACAGCAACAAGACTATACGATGATCAATTTTGATGGACATCGTTCTCTTCAACAATGATGTGATTCAAACCAGTTGTTCTGCGATGAAGATAGTCATATACATCCAGAGAGAGGCCTGTGGGAACTGAGAGTGAACCACCACACAGCATTTTAACGCTTTCTGTGAATATTTCCATGCATTTTGTTTTCCTTCTTAGATTGTTTTTTCCTTCTTCTCTTTCTAGATCTGATGTTTCTTGTGCAGTAATATAACTGTATAGATATGTATACATGTATTGTATTTGTCACATAATTTATCCTATTTAGCATGTATTAGATTACCTGTCATCTAGGAGTGGGGGGTGGGGGGAAGGAAGGGAAAAGCTTGGGAAAAAAAAGTTTTTGCAAAGGTCAATGTTGAAAGGTCACTCATGTTTTGTAAATAAAAAGCTTTGTAGAAAAAAATAAAATTAAAAAAAATTAAGAGAAGCATAAAAAGTAAAAAAAGGAAAGAACTCTTGAGAACTATATTTCTACTATAGGCATCCTTAAAGAATGGGGGTATAATTTGATTGTTCTTTGATAATAATGGAAAAGAAATTAAAGGTGGAAGGGATACCATACTGAAAATGGGGGGGAGGAGGCAAAATAATGTAAAAAATAAAGGAGGTAAAATAAGGGAAAATCTCATAAAGAGACATCGAAGATCTAATATACTTGAGGGAAAGAAGGGAGGGTGATGAGTATTGTGTAAACCTTACTCTCATTAGATTGGACTCTAAGAGAGTATATCAGACACATTTGGCTTCAAAGAAAAGCCTGACCCTCCTTGTGGGAAGGTGGGAGTAAAAGGAGGAAAGGAAAGGAATAGACTAATAGAAGGATTAGGGGAAAGGTATAAAGGGGAGGAAGGAGTTCTAAAGGGGGGAGGGCTGTTGGTGGGAGGTGGTTATCAAAAATAAAGTAATGGGGAAGGGGGAGGGGAGAGAGGGGAAAGGGAAGAGAAAAATCATAACTCTGGGTGAATAAGATGTCAGGGAATACATATATAGTTATTTCAACTGTGAATTTGAATGGGATGAACTCTCCCACAAAACAGAATGGGTAGCAGAGTGGATTAAAAGCCAGAATCCTACAATATGTTGTTTACAAGAAACACATCTAAAACACAGAGATACATACAGAATGAAGGTAAAGGGCTGGAGCAGAATCTTCTATGCTTCAGGTGAACAAAGAAAAGCAGGGGTAGCAATCCTTATCTTGTATCAAGTAAAAATAAAAATAGATCTAATTAAAAGAGATAAGGAAGGAAACTATATTTTACTAAAGGGTATCATAGACAATGAAGTGGTATCAATACTAAACATATATGCACCAAGTGGTATAGCATCCAAATTCCTAGAGGAGAAACTAACAGAGATGCAAGGAGAAATAGACAGTAATACTATACTAGTGGGGGATCTCAAACTTGCTTTCTCAGAATTAGATAAATCAAACCAAAAAATAAATAAGAAAGAAGTTAGGGAGGTAAACAAAAGGCTAGAAAAGTAAAATATGATAGATCTCTGGAGGAAATAGAATGGTGATAGAAGGGAGTATAATTTTTTTCTCAGGGGTTCATGGAACTTATATGAAAATTGATCATGTGTTAGGGCATAGAAACCTCAAAATCAAATGCAAAAAAAAGGAGAAATAGTAAATGCATCCTTCTCAGATCATGATGCAAGAAAACTCACATGTAGTATAAGGCCAGGAGAAAATAGACCACAAGTTAATTGAAAATTAAATAATCTAATCCTGAAAATTGAATGGGTGAAAGAGCAAATTAGAGGCACAATCGATAATTTCATCCAGGCGAATGACAATAAGGAGACAAGATACCAAAATTTGTGGGACACCGCTAAAGCAGTTATAAGGGGTAATTTTATATCTCTAGATGCTTACTTGCATAAAACAGAGAAAGAGAAGATTGATGAACTGGGCTTACACTTAAAAAAGCTAGAAAAAGACCAAATTAAAAACCATCAATTAAATACCAAATTGGAAATTCTGAAAATTAAAGGGGAGATCAATAAAATTGAAAATAAGAAAACTATCAAATTAATAAATAAAACTAAGAGTTGGTTTTGTGAAAAAAACCAACAAAATAGATAAGCATTTAGTTCATTTAAGAAGAAAAAGGAAAGAGGAAAATCAAATTGTTAGTCTCAAAAATAATAAGGGAGAACTTTCCTCCAATGAAGAGGAAATTAGAGTAATAATTAGGAGTTATTTTGCCCAACTTTATGCCAATAAATTTGATAACCTAAATGAAATGGAGGAATATCTACAAAGATATAGATTGCCTAGGTTAACAGAAGAGGAAATAAATTATTTAAATAGCCCCATTTTAGAAAAAAGAAATAGAACAAGCTATTAATCAACTCCCTAAGAAAAAAATCTCCAGGGCCACATGGATTTACATGTGAATTTTACCAAACATTCAAAGAACAATTAATCCCAATACTATATAAAGTTTTTGAAAAAATAGGGAAAGAAGGTGTACTACCAAATTCCTTCTATGAGACAGATATGGTGCTGATAGCTAAACCAGGAAGGGAGAAAACTGAGAAATAAAACTATGGACCCATTTCCCTAATGAATATTGATGTAAACATTTTAAATAAGATTTTAGCAATGAGATTACAGAAAGTTATCCCCAGGATAATACACCATGACCAAGTAGGATTTATACCTGGAATGTAGGGCTGGTTCAATATTAGGAAAACTATTAGCATAATCAATTATATCAATAACCAAATTAACAAAAAACATATGATTATCTCAATATATTCAGAAAAAGCCTTTGATAAAATCCAACACCCATTCCTATTAAAACACTAGGGAGTATAGGAATAAATGAGCTTTTCCTTAAAATGATTAGTGGTATTTACTTAAAACCTTCAGCAAGCATCATATGTAATGGAGTCAAACTAGAACCATCCAAAATAAGATCAGGAGTGAAACAAGGCTGCCCACTGTCACCATTATTATTTAATATTGTCTTAGAAATATTAGCTTTGGCAGTAAGAGAAGAAAAAGAGTTTAAAGGAATTAGAGTAGGTAATGAGGAAACCAAATTATCACTCTTTGAAGATGACATCATGGTATACGTAGAGAACCCTGAAGACTCAACTAAAAAACTACTAGAAACAATTCACAACTTTAGCAAAGTTGCAGGATACAAAATAAATCCACATAAATCATCAGCATTTTTTATATATTACCAATAAAGTTCAGCAGCAAGAGATATAAAAAGAAATTCCATTCAAAATAACTGTTGATAAGATAAAATATTTGGGAATTTATCTGCCAAGGGAAACTCAGGAACTATATGAACTAAACTACAAAACACTTTCCACACAAATAATATCAGACCTAGTCAATTGGAAAAACTTAAAATGCTCATGGGTAGGCTGAGCAAATATAATAAAAATGACAATACTACCCAAACTAATTTACTTATTTAGTGCCATACCAATCAAACTCCCAAGAAAATATCTTATAGATCTAGAAAAAATAGTAGCAAAATTCATTTGGAAGAACAAAAGGTCAAGAATTTCAAGAGAATCAATGAAAAAAAAAAGGCAGATGAAGGTGGCCCTGCTGTATCAGATCTAAAACTATATTATAAAGTAGCAGTCATCAAAACCATTTGGTACTGGCTAAGAAATAGTCGATCAGTGGAATAGGATAGAATCACAAGGCAAACTAGGCAATAACTATAGCAATTTAGTTCTTGATAAACCCAAAGACCCCAGCTTCTGGGTTAAGTACTCAGTATTCTATCAAAACTGCTGGGAAAATTGGAAACTAGTGTGGAAGAAATTAGGGCTTGACCCACATCTAACACCACAAACCAAGATAAGATCTAAATGGGGTCATGATCTGGATATAAAGAGTGATACTATAAGTAAATTAGAGGAACGTAATATAGTTTACCTCTCAGACCTATGCAGATGGAATAGTTTTATGTCCAAAGAAGAACTGGAACTCTTAGTTGAAAACCAGATAGATAATTTTGACCATATTAAGTTAAAAAGTTTTTGTACAAACAAAACCAATGCAGTCAAGTTTAGAAGGGAAGCAATAAATTGGGAAATCATCTTTACATTTAAGGGTTCTGATAAAGGTCTCATCTCTAAAATATATAGAGAATTGTCTCATATTTATAAGAATTCAAGCCATTCTCCAATCAATAAATGGTCAAAGGATATGAACAGACAATTTTTAGAGGAGGAAATTAAAACTATTTGTAGTCATATGGAAAGGTGCTCCAAATCACTATTGATCAGAGAAATGCAAATCAAGACAACCCTGAGGTACCACTACACACCTGTCAGATTGGCTAAAATAAGAGCAAAAGTTAATGATGAATGTTGGAGGGGATGTGAGAAGGCTGGGACACTGATGCATTGTTGGTGGAGCTGTGAACGGTTACAGCCATTCTGGAGAGCAATTTGGAACTATGCTCAAAAAGTTATCAAACTGTGCATACCCTTTGATGCAGCAGCATTTCTATTGGGTTTATATCCCAAAGAAATCATAAAGGAAGGAAAGGGCCCCACATGTGCAAGAATGTTTGTGGCAGTCCTTTTTGTAATAGCTAGAAATTGGAAACTGAATAGATGCCCTTCAATTGGACAATGGCTGAACAAATTATGGTATATGAATATTATGGAATATTATTGTTCTGTAAGAAACGACCAGCAGGACGATTTCAGAGAGGCCTGGAGAGACTTGCATGAACTGATGCTGAGTGAAATGAGCAGAACCAGGAGATCATTATACACGGCAACAACAATACTATATGACGATCAATTCTGATGGACATGGCTCTCTTCAACAATGAAATATTTCAAACCACTTCCAATTGTTCACTGAAGAAAGCCATATACCTCCAGAGAGAGGGACGTGAAATGTCGACCACAACATAACATTCTCATACTCTTGATTGATGTTTGCTTACATTGCTTTTCCTTTATCTGATATGTCTTTTGTGTAGATACGATTTTTCTTGCACAACAATAAGTTTGGAAATATGTATACATATATTCGATTTGTCAAGTATTTTAACATAATTAACACGTAGTGGATACCCTGCCATCCAGGGGAGGGGTGGGGAGTTGGGGGGAAAAATCTGTAACAGAAAGCTATGTAAGGGTTAATGTTGAAGTATTACCCATACATATGTTTTGCAAATAAAATAAAATTAAAAAAAAAGAAATGAGAGGGTTTAACTGGGCCGCAGAACAAGCTGTGGACTGTTAGAAAAGAAGAGAGTTGAAAATGACAACCATGCTCTATGAAATATTCAGGAATTCACAAGATGTCATGGTTTGTCTACATTGAGCATTTGGTTACATTGTTTATTATCTTAAAATATTAATTCAACTTGCTCTTGGAAACAACAACAAAAAAAAATAATACTTTGTGGCAAAAAATTATGTTCCTCCAAACAGGTAGAAAACAAAATTACACAATACTGAAGAGAATGACATTAAGAACTACAATGCTCATGATAATAAGTAAATGTAAATTTTCTGATAAAAGTTGCAGGTCAGAGACAAAGACACATACCTATACAATAAAAATAGGACATACCTAAACAACTATTAACAACTTCTGAGAAGTTAGAATTAGAAATCTTGACATCTCAACAAGCTTATTAAATGATGGTGTCTTTGAAATTCAATGGTTGCCATAGTATGCCACAACATGATGTAGATAAATTCAACTTAAAGAAAACATGGATTTGAATTATGATGCTAGGTAAGTCACTTAAAATTTCAGTGCTCTAGTTTGCTCTCTAATAAGAAATTGTAGGTGAATTGCATATCTTCCTTGCTAAAATTAGTTTCCTTCACAAGAATATTCTATATCGAGGAAAACTCAAATTCAAATTATAAAAGAAAATAAAAGAAATAAGTTAAAATGTGTCCTATATTTCACTGTTAGAACTGGGGTATCATAGGTATGAAAGAAGCACAAATAGATTCATAGTCATCATTGGTCAATTTTCTATTTTATACCACACATACCCTGTTAGAAATATAACTGCTTCCCCCCTGACACCACTATTGAGGGCAAGAAATACACATAAAAGATTCTAAATATAAAATATCTATTAGATATACGTGGTTGAATAGATTTGTGGTGAGTGAATGAGAGTATACTGCAACCTTAGTATAAATATCATTTGTGTCTCTGTCTGTGTATATGTATGAAAGAGAGACAGACAGTTGGAGACAGAGAGGCAAAGAAACTGAGAGAAAGAAAGAAAAAGAGAGAGAGAAACAGAGAAACAGAGAGAAAAAAAGAGAGATGGAGAGAAAGAGAGAGACAGAGACAAAGAGATAAAGGCAGAGTACTATATATGGACCACAAGTAAGGTTAGACCTAGAGTTAAAAGGCACATCTTCCTGAATTCAAATCTAGCCTCTGACACTTACTGGCAGTGTTACTCTATGCAAGTCAGTTAACTGTTTGCCTCAGTTTCCTTATTTATAAAATGAACTGGAGAAGAAAATGCAAATCACTCCACCATCTTTGCCAAAGAAAACTCCATATAGGATCACAGAAAGGCAGACACCACAGAAAATATGACTGAAAAACAATTGTGGGTGAATCTTTTTACTAATATGAACTATGACTTTGTGTATAAATCTGAGGATGTATTTCAGTTAAGAATACATTTTTATAGGAATATATTGAGATGCTTCTCACTGGCCAGTCCCCCAAGATGAATGAATGTTCCTTGTCCAGATATCCAGATATCCCTTAAGATTAGTTACTGTATTCTCCTAAGTTGTCAAAGGGGAAAGAGAAAGTCTTGGAAGAGCTGGCAAAATTGATATTTGAATATGATCACATGTAAAAGCCCATTGTAACTATATATATATATATATGCATATATATACATATATGCATACACACATATATATGTGTATACACACATATAGATAGATAGATAGATAGATAGATAGATAGATAGATAGATAGATAGATAGATAGATATACACTTCTCAAAAGAATGGTAGCCTAATTTTGTGTGGAATTTTGAAGCCCTAACTTCTTATTCTAGCTTTCTTAGTTGTATGAATTTGGGCGAGTTATTCACAGGATTTCAGTTTCTTTTATCTTGTAAGTGGTGATTGAAACCAGGCTAGATGATTAAAAAATTCTTTCAAAATTAAGAATTTCTATGATTTATTTATCTGGCCCATGTTAATCTTTTCCTTCCCTAACCTTTTATAACATTTTTTCTGATAAATATATATATATATATATATATATATTTCTGGCACTGAACTATATTCCGTTAACAAATATTATATTGTCCTATAATATACCGTGACTGAAGTTTTATGAAAATATTATTATTGTCTCTATTTCCTTTACATTTTAAGTTCTATTTCTCAAATAAGATTATGAAGTTTTTGAGAGGAGATAAAATGGCCTATACTTACTGTTTTGTATTTATAATGTCCTCCTCACCCAATGCCTAGCATATTACTACAACTCAATGAATATTTGAGAAATTGCTACTCCATTCAATCTTCTAGTTGAAAGGCTATCATCTCTAAGAAGAAGAGATAATAACATTCATCTGCCCTTAGCAGATTCCTTTTAGTACTTTTATCAATTCTAAGTTTCATAGTTAATTTAAGAATATCACTGAAAAGCTGGAGTGTCTAAGAGATGGTAACCAGAATGATGAAGGCCCTTGAAACTATGATCCATAAAGATCAAATGAAAAAAAAATAGGGTTGTTTAGCTTGGGAAAGAGAAGCTTCAAGAAATTATAATTGTCTTCTAGTATTTTAAGATATATCTTATGGAAGAAACATTATACATTTTCAATTTTGCCCCAGAGGGCATAACTGGGAGAAACTGGGGGAAACTGGTGTCAGGAGAAACTTCCTAACAATTGTTGCAATTCAGAATTGAAATTGTCTTTCTTAAGAGGTCCTGGCTTCCTTCTTCCTGGAGGTTTCCAATCAGTGGCTGATGTGTACATGACAGAGAGGATTCCTTTTATTTGTGAATTGAAATAAGTGCCTATTAAGGTTCCTTCCAACTCTTGAATTCCACAATTCTGCACATCGGCAATTGATTCATCTTCTATATTGAAAGATTTAGGGAGAAATATTTTTGAGATCATAGAAATTTTGCACTCAAGGCTTTCATTAGATGATATAAAGGATCTTTCAAGAAGTCCTGAGTGTTGCCCTTTCAGTACTTAGTGTAGAAGTGCCTTGTCTCTTGGCAAATTGCCGCTGTGGCCCTTGTATAAGCCAAGCTTGTGTAGCCATAACTAAAAACATTGGCTGTCATTCTAATTATGCTCACAGAGAATTCCCTCTGTAACACTACAAATCTGGCAAATACATATGGTCACAATTCAGTGGCTTAATTAGAATATCACATCAAACCTTTAACCCAATGGTGGAAATGATTAAATGCATGTCATATTAAATCCCTTTCCAAGAGAAACGTGAAAACATGATGCTAAAATGAAATACAGCATTAATATTTATCACTATGCAGGGACAGAAAGCCATGGCACAGAAGGTTTCTGAAATGTAACTGAGGAGCTGCAGCAGTTTTAACAGCATGTCTACAATCAATGAAATTTCATTAGATGCATTCATGGGAAAACTGAGTCCCAGATGTCTTGTATCAAACTATTTGTTTACACTTTGCCTTTCCAGTAGTTTTTTTACGATTTAAACAAATGAAATTTCAAGTATAAACCATATAAACCACTTCAGATTAGGGTACATTTGTTTCTTTTATACTGATGACCTGGATAGTCACACTACCAGCAGCTTAACTGTGAATGTAAGGCAGAATGTGAGCCAGATCTGTGATTGATATAGGGGATTTTTATTGTGGAAATACCACCAAAACTCATGCAGACTGAAGACTTGTCTGAAAATTAGAGTCTTAGAAAGTGGTGTGTGTGATTCAGTGACTTGTTCAGGATTACAGATTCCAGGTGTAATAAGCCTCATACCCACATCTCCCTGACTCCATGGCATCTATGATGTGATGAAAATTCTCTTATGTGCATATACTTATACATGAATCTGTGGAAAGGACAGATGATATAATTTACCTTTACCACATACTACTGAATGATCAAGTTATTATTTTGCTCAATTTTCAAATGAAAATTTAGTAGATTTACACAGTTCCTGATTGCTTTCACAAAACAATAATATACCTAACTAATAGCGTAGAGGAGAGTTAAACAAAGGAAGATAGATACTAGCCAGTAATTAACATTTAATTGCCACTGTTTCCATATATGATGTACTGAGCCAGCAAGGGAGAGAAAATACACTGTCTCCTTAAGGAATGGATAGTAAGGATGAGCAAATGTATTTAAAATGAAAGGAATAAAAGCATATAGAAAATATATTAAGCTCACAATTAACTACATTGAGGTGGGCATGCATCTGCAATAAGGTATGTAGTATATGCATTTTCTGAAAGGAAAACATATAATTTGTTGAAAAATGTGAGAGTTAACTAAATTCAGGAAATCATAGTAGTAAAAAAAGGTCCTCAGATATCATGGAATCTGAATGCGAAAAAGAGTATCTGACAGGCATAAGTAGCCATCTAGAATCTTCTCAAAGCAAAATCTTTCCTTTTCAACTTTTTGAAGGAGAATTATACCTATGCTTTCTGAGACCAAGAAGTAATCTAACTTTCATTTTACCATATTTGTTGATGCCTTTCATGAGATGTGGCATCACAAAGTGATCATAATATTCTATATGTAGTTTATCAGAGAAGGAAAATGTATAGTAAAGTTTACATTGAAAATAGTAACTAGCATGCAATATCTTGAATTTTGCTCTCTCACTTTTAATATGGTGCGATATACTCCTGAATGTGTCTTTTCTACTCTTATTCCCTCAAAGTCCAAAGAAGTATTATTTATACACATACATGTGTATGTGCACATATGTATGTGTATAAGGGCCCCACATATGTAAATTTGTGGGGACTGTAGAAACTGAATACTTTTGGCAAAACAATACATTTACTTCTTAAATTATTTAGTTGCTGTATGATTCTTCAAGTTAAATTGTCCTCATTTTGAAGCATACTTTTTTTTGAGTTAGGTGTCTGGGCTATAAATAAAATTGAAAGATAATAAATTTCAACATAGCGGTCTACCAGTAAATTTAGAGAAAGAGATAAAGGTAGGAAATATGGTTTAGAGCTAGAAGAAGAATAAAAAGAACTCTATTACATTTTCTCCTAAATGGAATACGAGCATTTTTGAATGAATATATTATATAAATATTTATAAGAGAAATTTCATGAGGAAAATTTTAACAAGAAAAACAATAGCAAACATTTTGATAAATCTTACTATATGCCAAGTACTGTATAAAGTGCTATATAATTATTATCTCATTTGAGCCTTATAATGACCCTGTAAGGTAATTGCTAATATTTTCCTCATTTAAAAAAACTCTAGGCAAACAGAGTTAAGTAAAATTCTCAAGGTAGGGGCAGCTAGGTGGCGCAGTGGATAGAGCAACAGCCCTGAAGTCAGGAAGACCTGAGTTCAAATCTGGCCTTAAACACTTAACACGTCCTAGCTGTGTGACCTTGGGCAAGTCACTTAACCCCAATTGCCTCAGCAAAAAAAAAAAAAAAAAAATTCTCAAGGTAATACAGCTATTAAGTACCTAGGACACATTTGTACTCAGGTCTTTCTGACTCCTGCTTTATCTAATGTGTTAGCTAACTGCTTCCTTTCTGAAGAATAAGGTATCATACTATATCCTTTGGTACATGCCTCCTAATTTTTTATTTGTCAAAATTCAACCTTGATTGTGAAGGTATCTTTAAGGCTCAACTAAGCACTGCTTTCTATAATAAAATTGCAGAACTTTCTCATCCCCTTAAAATAACATTGTAGTAGCTTTGTATATACTTTGGATTTACCTGTCTCTCCATCTCTTCACCCACCTAGGCAAATGCAAACTTATAAAAGGCAAGACTATTTCATTTTTTTTAATCTTCTTGAACACTGCTTAACAAAGTGCTTAGTATATAATAGACATTTAATAAATATTTTTTTCATTGACTTAGATGGAGAATCACTACTATGATACTTACAATATTTTATCCATTAGAAAATGAGTTAATTTAAAAGTAGGACTAAAAGATGTCAAAGGATGATTCTGAATATGAACATCAGGAACAAGATTTATTTTTACTATTTCAAAATTTCTGTACTTAACAGACACTAAATAAAACAAAGATATCTATGTACATTGTAGAATAGGAGAGGCCTATACATAAAACTGTGATTCTGTAGTATGTGGAATATACTTTTCTTTTGATTATATAATAAATTCAACATTTAACTTTCAAAGTTGTCCTATATTTCTGTGATTCCTTTTGGCCTTAATTATGTTAAAGAAAGAAAGAATCTCTTTTTCTAGGAGAAAAACATATAGGAATGTGTTTCTCCTACCTCAATGAAAACTCAGGCTGCATAATATGAATACTGAAGGAAAATTCCTCCACATGTATATTGGAGAATAAGATAATTATTTGCAACTCTATTCCCCAAAAAACAATACATGCACATGCACACACATACACACACATGCACAATCATGCACTTGCAGATTTGTATGTCTTTCTGTGACTATAATCAATTCTCTAGTAATAGGAACAAAAGAGATTTAAGGCTGATCAGCACCTTACTAGCCTAGTCTAACCCCTTAAACAACACTTATTTATTACCGAGGACACTGAGACACAGAGGACCTAAGTGATTTGCCACAGTCACACTGTGAGTAAGCTGCAGAGCTAAGTTTTGAAACAGGTCCCCTGATCATGTATCTTGTACTCATCCCACTGATCCACAATTCCATAGAAGGAAATAATATTTCTGTCTTCAGCAGGATCTTGCAGAATCCAAAGCAACTTGAAACTCAGGAATACACTGTATCAATATTATTTTAAAAATTTAGACAAGATAATTAAAAGAGATATTAAGTATAGTATGGGATTTAAAAAAAAACAATTTTCAGACTTTGAACAAAAGCTTTAGCATTTCTTATGTGTAATTGAAGCCATTTTCAATTGTTATTGTACTCTGGGAATTGGAGTGCTATAGCTTGTGTCTCATGTGATAAAATTAGATGAGAGAGGATGCCAAAACAATTGTATCTTGGTATGATGAGGGATAATCAGAATGTATCATGTGGTCGGATGAAAAACTTCAGGGACAATACAATTTGAAACAATGTTGCACTCGTGGTCATCAACAGAAAGTGATAATAGCAGACAGAAAGGGTTGGCTTTGAGCAAGGAGAGAGGCTATGATACTTGGGTCAGAAGATTATACTCAACGGGAAGTTAAAAACCAAACTTGGATGAAAATAATAGGACCTATAAGTAGCAGGTCAACAGCTAAATGATAAGTATATAAGGTGTTTTTGCCCTGTAAATAAAACAAAACAATTACTTGTTTTGGAATTTTTCATGCTGTCAGGGACAACACGAGAATGGGTAAATGACCCATAAGAGAACAATTATAATGAGAATAATTTGAAAAGTCACAATCTAATATTCAGTACAATAAAAATCAAATCTCAGGGTTCAGTAAAATTCATCAGGTAACTTAAAGTGGCCTACCCACAAAATAAACAAAATTCATTTCTCATTCTGAGATATAATTTTCAAGGGCATACTCTCCAGTAACATGGATTACATTACATCTAAATCTGTTCTTTTACAGACAGTTTTCTTTTTTTTTTAATTGTTTTTTTTTATTTTCAAATCTTTCCATCTTCTAAGTTCCCCTCCTACCACTTGAAAAAGCAAGTAAACAGATACCTACAATGTGTGTGAAGGCATGCAAATATATTTCTGTATTAGCCATGTTTCAAAAAAGCAAGAAAAATAAAGCAAAAAAAAAGCATGCTTTAATCTGCATTCAGATTTCATCAATTTTCTCTCTGGAGGTCAATAGCATTTTTCATCATAAGTCCTTTAGGTTCACCATGCATTGTTGTATTGATCAGACCATGTAAATCTTTCATTTTGCTGTGTTTTCTTAGTTCATTTGTTCATTTCACTTTGCATCAGTTCATTTAAGCCTTCCCAGTTTTTTTTTTTTTCTGAAAGCATGTATTTTATCAATCTTAGTACAATAGTATGTCACAATATTCATATGCAACCACTTGCTCGTCCATGAGTTTATGGACGTCTCCTCAATTTCCAAATTTTTTGTCAAATCAAAAAGGAAGGATTCCTATAATTATTTTTGTATATTATAGTCATTTAAAAAACTTCTATGGTAAAATAGCCTTGTAGCAATATTGATAGGTCAATTAGCACAATTTTATAGTCCTTTGGGACATAGTTCCAAATTGTTCTCCAGAATAATTCGGCCAATTCACAATTTCACCAGAAGTTTATTAGTGTACTTGTTTTCCCACATTCCTTCCATCATTAATCATTTTTATTTTCTGTCATGTTAACTGATTTTATATGTATGAGTTGTTATCTAAGAGTTGTTTTAATTTTCATTTCTCTAGTGATTAATTATTTAGTGTGTATGTGTAGGCATAAAAATATAAAAATATGAATGGAATATATATATACATATATATAAAACCTTTTATATATTCATTTACAAACTTTTTAGCGCTACATATATTTAAATTATTATTATTGTTGTTAAATATTGTGAAAAATATATTTATTTAAATACATTTTGGTTTGCATGGACTAAATTTGAGATTTTTTTAAGAAAAAAATATCTAACAATTAGCTATAGGATAGCATAGGATGACATCTTTGAGGGAGGAAACTGAAAACCAAAAATGCATTAGATTAAATTTAATAATAGATAAACAACTAACCTTTTTTGTTATATTAATTTGAACATCATCTATATTGAATTACACTTTCTTATTAGTTTATTCTTGGCTCTCATTCATTCTAACTTCATTTAATTAGTCTCCTGTATGCTGACACTTAGTTTCTAAAAATAGCTTTAAATGAAAGTTATTGAGGTAAGCAGTTTCATTTTATGGAGCTATGCTCTATTGCTAATTTATGATTTCCATATCCATTTGAACCTAAAAGCTCTTTCCATTATTGGATTAACATAAGTAGATCAAATGATATTAAGAAGAGACTCTACTTGAAACATAAAACATGTTTCTTTGGTACATACTGTGCTTTCTGTGAAATTTCTCTATTGCCAAAAAACTAAAAACAGTTCTTCATTTTCCACATAAATGGAGGGGAACTGTAGCACAGGTAATCCAAATCAATACAGAATTTAAGAGCCATTTCTCTTTGGATTTGATGAATGCTTTTCCATAGATGTACCTTCCTAATTGTTTTAATCCCTGATTACACACTAGCTGATATTAAGAAGAAATAAGACTAGATATGAAATCTAATTGACTTTGGTTTAAGATATGGTCTTACTAAACTAGGAATGACTATATTCTTTTCCCAGAAGATTCTATGATTTCAGACTATGGTATCTAGAATATAGTAAGCTCTATATAAATATTTTCTTATTGTTTTCCTCTTCCTCCCCCACCCCTCCCCATCTATTTCTTCTTTATCTTCTTTTTCCTCTTCAACATCACTACTTATTGCTTCATTATATGGGCTATTAATAACAATCAATTACATTTAGATATTGCTTTAGAGTTTGCAAAGTAATTTTATTTACTTGACTAACAATGATTTAGTAATACAAGCATTTTTTAATTCAGTTGATGATTTCATTAACATAGGGAACTCCAAGGGAAGATACTCAATCTACCAACACAGATAAAAATTTGCTCTATAATAATCTTAGAGAGTGCAAGTACTTTCATTTCAACTTTCCAAATAATGACATAGAGATACAGAGAAAATTGACTTCAAAAAAAGAACATATATACACACATATATGTTATATATGTGTGTGTGCATATGTATACACACACACACACAAGTGATAAAGTCAGGCCAGAAAGGGAAGAGCATTATTTTGTTCTAAATGTATATTCTTTGGGGAAAAGAGGGCCCCTAGTAGCAAAGATGTTACCATTTAGAAATAGATATAAAACCCTTCCCCAGGTCCACCTCTTTGTAGACTCATTGGTCTTTAAATAAGCTGTGGAAAATCAAATATTAAATGGGTGGTGATGGTGGTGGTGGAGAGATTGAAGTAATTTCAAAACCTAAAGTTGTTAAAGAAGACCGAACATTCAATCATGTATAATCAACCCATACCTTCATCCATCAAAAGAAATGCAACTCTTCCAGAACACATGCAGCAGTAGTGACAGAAGCAGCAGAAGAAACCAATCAGATAGCAATACAAAGAACCTTAAATGCAGAAAAACTGCTAAAATAGAAATAGCCTAGAAAGTTCCAGAAACAATATTCAAAGCAGAAACCAAAGCAGCAATAGTAACTATACATATTAATAGAAAGAAGATGAAAAGGTTTGTTAATAATATTTGGAGTATCTTTATTGTCTAGAAGCAGCATGATGTAGTGGAAAAACAATTGGTCTTGGTGGTGGGAAGTCTTGGTATCAAGATCTCCCTCTGACACATAATAGTTATCTGATTCTGATAAAATCACTGACTAAGCTTCTCAATGTCTTCATGATACTCTTTTATGATTATCAACTGCAGAGCAAATAACAGATTACATTAGTAAAGGAAATATCCTTATCAGTTCTCTATCAGTGAAATCACAAGTTCAGAAAAAATGAACAAAAACATTTATAGCCTATAGGACAATCCTTTACCAAAAAGTTAAGTAATGGGAAAGAATATGTTGAAAAAAGATGAAAAAAAAATCATTTCGCTATTTATTTTAGACTGATTTAACCTGTATACAAAAATTCATGTGTTGGGGTGGTATTGTGGGAAAGGTCTGAAAGGTCAAGTAATCCTCTAATTCCCCTGCCCCAACACTCTTCTATTATACAATTAGATACAAATCAATCCTTGTTGAAATATGTGAAACTTTTATCATCACAAAACTCAGCTTCCATATGTCCCAGAATTGTGATCCAAAATGAATTATTTCTATTCCTTATTCAGAGATATGTCTTTTTTATTTTCTGTGTATTTTGGGTGTGGAAAGACATAAGTAAATTTAATTTATGTGTTCCCAGATCAACATAGAATTGGAACACTGACTTTTGTTAGAAGGGAATACTTCCAACATAGGTAAGTATACATCCTAGGGGGTTGTTTGTTTTGTTTTATTTTGAATTTTTAAAGGACACAAGCAATGGCTTTGAATAAATCCCAGTAATAAGGAAATGTTCTGGTGATTTGTTGGCTGAAGCTCAGGAAGATACACCCTAGTTGGAATGAACAAACCTCTTTAGTGGATTATAAAAGTCTGAAGGCAGCTAGGTGACACAGTGGATAGAGTACAGGAACTGGAATCAGGAAGACATCTTCAAATCTGGTTTTAGACACTTATTAGCTATGTCACTCTAAGCAAGTTACTGAATCCTATTTGCCAAAATTTCCTCATGTGTAAGATGAAGTGAAGAAGAAAAGTACAAATCACCCTAGTAATTGTGCCATCCTTCCCAAAAATGCCAAATCTCTCTGGTGTCTTTTCAAAGAGAACCCATATTAGGTTACAGTTGGGCACAATCAAAAATAAACAAAAACAAAAAACTGAACAAAAGAGTCAGGGAAAAAAAAAAAAAAAACACCTTTCCTTTGTGACCCTGGGTCACTGTTTACTTCTCTCATGACATAGCAAATTTCTCCAATAAATCTTTTCAATATATAAGACAACTTATAGATTTCTTCTATGGAAGCTTACAATATGCCCTGGATCATCCAAATGGATATCCAAATTAACTGATTAGGAAAAATTATCCAAATTTTAAATTAAAATTAAAGTATTTTAAAATTAAAGTATTTTGCATGAAATACTTGGGAGTTATATTAAAATCAACCTCTTTAATTTAGCATAACTATAAAATATGTCATCCAGGGCCTACAGAGTAGACTCTGGAATAATCAAAACCAGATAGAAAACCAGAAGTCAGTTACTTTAGCTCTACTGCTACCATAGAATAATAATTAAAAATAAAATAAAATAAAATAAGCCCTTCAAATAAGATCTTTCCTGAAAAGAAATCAAAGTAGAGATTGTGTAATAATTTTATTTTCTCCTTCAAAAAAATACATAAAATACAAAGTAATCAAAAGCACATATAAGGAGACTTAAATGAGTCTCTGATCTGATAATTTTAATGTTCTGTGCAACAATGTAGATAGCAACCCTTCCATGTTTTCTCATACTATATGTTTTTTTTTCACATTTCCTCATAAATTCATTTTAGAGAGTTCATCCAAATGCTGGAGGAGTTTAGTACTTGCATAAAGTGGAAACATTTTCCTTTTACCTTTTTTTCCCTCCACTGTCTTTCTTTTCCTTTGAGATGTAGTTGTTATTATTTTCTACACAAATACTTTCCTGGTATTTCCAATACTACTTTTCCAATTTCATGAAATAACATATATTTAATTGTTTTGCATATACTGATATTTATTAATTTCATGTTGATGCCATATACACACACATATATATATATATGCATTTATGCATATTCATATTTAATTTCATATTTGTTGATAAATGTTTGTATGTATATACTTGTATGTTTACTTCACATTAAAATATAAACTTCTTGAGAGTAATAATTAATTGTTTCTCTCTTTTTTTTATATATAGCTTCATCACCTAGCACAGCACTTGGCACATAGCAGTGTAATTGATTGATTGAAATAATTGCTAATCAGCTGAGGAAGTGAAATACCTGCATTCCACCTACATTTTTATGTTCCTGTTTAGTTTTCCTATCAATCTGTTCACATATGTTAATAGTACAATTTAAAAAAAGATTCTTGTGTTTCTTCACACATGCTTTATCTGTTATTCTAAACAAATGTTGTCTTTTCTATCTCTCTTGATAACAAAAATTCTGCCATAAGAAAGGGGTATAATAAAAAGAAACAAAAATAAGTAAGGAAAATGTCTTTAAGAATAATTTTTAAAAATTTATTTTTATCCCCAATACTCTTACTCTGTATGCTACATGGAATGAGAAATTTTTAAAATGAAGACTTAGCAGAAACCTTTTAATCCAGCAATGCCACTACTGGGATTGTATCCCAAGGAAATAACAAAGATGGGAAAAGGACCCACATGTGAAAAAATGTTTGTAGCAGCTCTTTTTTTTTTGTGGTAGCAAAGAATTGGAAAATTAGTAGTTGCCCATCAGTTGGAGAATGGCTAAATAATTTGAGATATATGAAAGTAATGGAATATTATTGTTCTATAAAATTGATGAACAAGCTGATTTCAGAAAGGCCTGGAAAGATTTACATGAATTGATGCTGAACGAAACAGTCAGAACCAGGAATACATCATTCACAGTAACAGAAAGAATGTGCAATGACAAATTATGAAAGCCTTGCTGCTGCTCAGTGGTTTAATTATTCAAGGCAATCCTAAGAGATCTTGCATAGAAAATGCCATCTGCATCCAGAAAAAGAGCTATAGAGATTGAATGTAAACCAACACATGCTATGTTCACTTCCTTTTTTCTTTTTGTTTCTCTCCCATGGTTTTTCCTTTTGTTCTGATTTTTCTCTCTCAACATGATCATAAAGCAACGTGCATTAAAATCAATTAATTAAATAATTTAAAAAACTTAGAAGAATTTAAGTTATATGGGAATAAGATAACATGTATATCATTACAGTTAACTTGTTGGCTATCAGATTGAAATCTTGGATGCTCTCTATTAGATAAGAGAAAAATTATTATCTAATATATTAGCACGTAATTCAGGCTATAAAACAGGGCATTTATCTACCTGTTGAAGAATCCATTGAGTAATAATTATTAAAGAATTATAGAAAGATAATCTCTGGAGATTTCTGTTGAGACATCAAAGAAGATAAGACAAATGAGATAATAACAGCAGCAGCAAGAATAACAAATATAAAAGAACAACAAAAAATAAATAATAATGAAAAGAGGAAAGCAAGTGTATAGAAGGAAAAATAGTGACTTAGTGTGCCAAAATATAACTCAGATAAATGAATGTGACCTTAGCCTAATTTATTCATGATTTCTTTTTGAAGGGGTAGAGGCAGGGAAGGGTTATTGCTTATGACTTTTTTTTAATAAAGGGAATTCCTAACAAAGAGCCCTCTAAAAATACAGATCTGCATGTTCTACTATCATCTTTAAGAATTTACTCTAAATTACAAAGTAAAAGGATTGGCTCCAGGAAGAGTCAGGTACATGATCTGATTTCAGATTCTGCAGCTCAGAGCTGAGGTAATCTATTCACTGTTAGATGTTGCCTTTTACCTTAATCATGAAATGCTGCTGTGAATCTCCTTATTTCTTATTCTGAATCTCATTGCCTTTAAATCAGAATGCTTCATGCAAAGAGTAGACTGTAAGTGTATAGAGTAGGGAAGAGGAAGCAAGCAAAATCTGCAATAATGAAAGGCAATAGAAAGCCATGGTAGATCTCTACTAAAAGTTGTATGTTCATGTAAGTCTCTCCAGGCCTTTCTGAAATCATCCTGTTGTTCTTTTCTTACAAAACAATAATATTACATAATATGCATATATCACAATTTATTGTCACTCTGCAATTTATGGGCATTTATTCAATTTCCAGTTTCTTATCACTACAAAAAGGGCTGCCACAAACATTTTTGCACATGTTAAGTCCATTTACTTCCTTTAAATTCTCTTTGGGATATAAGCCCAGTAGAAACACTGCTGGATCAAAGGATATTAACAATTTGATAACTTTTTAAGCATAGTTCCAAATCACTCTCCAGAATGGTTGGATCCATTCACAATTCCACCAACATTGTATCAGTGCCCCAGTTTTCCCTCATCCCCTCCAAAATTTATCATTATCTTTTCCTGTCATCTTAGCCAATCTGACAAGTGTATAGTGGTATCTCAGAGTTGTATTAATTTACATTTCTCTGATCAATAGTGATTTGAAGCACCTTTTCATATAACTAGAAATAGTTTCAATTTCTTCATCTGAAAATTGTCTTTTCATATCCTTTGACCATTTATCAATTGGAGAATGACTTGAATTCTTATAAATTTGAGTCAATTTTCTATATATTTTTTAAATGAGCCCTTTATCAGAACCTTTTACTACAAAAATATTTTCCCAATTTATTGCTTCCCTTCTAATTTTGTCTGCATTAGTTTTGTTTGTACAAAAATTTTTAACTAAATATAATCAAAATTATCTATTTTGTGATCAATAATGATCTCTAATTCTTCTTTGTTCACAAATTCCTTCCACCTCCACAGATGTGAGAGGTAAACTATCCTATGTTCTTCTTATTTGTTAATAATAAATTCTTCATGTCTAGATCATGGACCCATTTTGACCTTATCTTGGTATATGATGTTATGTCTGGATCCATGCCTGTTTTCTGCCATACTAGGAAACTGCTCTTTCAATGGAAGGGATCCAGATATTCAGGCTCAAATGCCATGCCATAACATAGTAAATTTACTTAAAGGGATCAGAAGTGATATGATAATTTTGAACCTAGCTATGAGATTTAACATTGTTGCTGTGGATTTTGAGTTTTTCCAGTCCCCTGGGAGACAACTCATAGAAATTAAAGTATCATCATAAGTGTTTGAGTCATCATATTCTCAAAGCATGTATTCAGAAAAAGAGCAAACACATAAAAGATAAGTACTTTCAATATTTATTAGAGAGAATAGTAGGTGGTACTTAGTCAAAACAACTTTTGAAGAAAGAATTAAAAAGCAAAAATAAATTATCCTTGGAAATACATTTTGAACACTTTAGATAAGCAATTCAGAATACAAATCTCCTACATATAAAATGTAAACCAAACCTTAAGAAAGATTTGTGTCCTATTCTCTGAGAATTTAATGGAAATATAGGGATTTTAAATGCCTGGAGATTAAAAGAATGGTGGAAAGACAAGTAGACTAATGATTTAAAAAGACTATACTGTTTTACTCTGAAACAATTAAATACTGTTTTGTTCATCACAATTTATGTTTGTGTATGACCTAAAACTGAAATATTTGCACTGAATCAATATAAAATCACATTTATCACATATGGTATCCAAAGCAACAAAGAAATACCAAAAATTATTTTCCTAGAATGTTTTAACCCATCATAATGGTTTTATATATGTGTGAATATAAAAAGGTATGTACATATATATGCATCTCTTTATTGATATATGTATTCCCAAAACATATACATGCATGTATATATATATATATATATGTATACATATATACCAATAAATACATATATACAGCATACAAATAAATAAAATAAACTTGGCAAATAAAAATTCTATTACCAAAAAATGCACAATTAATTTCAGTGTAATTTCTAGTCATTGTTTTAAAGGACATTGTTGTAAAAATAATAAATAATTATTTTTGGAAATATGAAGATGTGGATTCAAATCCTAACCACACCATATATATTACTGTGATCATGGACATAACACTAACATCTGTTTCTCTATTTGTAAGATGAGGATAAAATAACGGTCATACTTATGTCATGACATTGTTGAGAAAATCAAATGATATAATTCATGTAGAGTACTGGCAGCTTTTGTGTGTTTGATGATTGAAAGATCATAACTGGTTCTGCTGCAGATGTAACAAAATTTTCTCAGATACTAGTGACTTAGTTATAGCTTTGACTACTCCCAAGATGAAATATACTTTCTTCTCATTTCTAATTTTCCTGAAAATGAAGTCCAGTCACTACCTTCTAAATGAAATCTGTCCTGATTCTCCCTACTAGTAAAGCTCACCCTTCCTAACTAGTTTGTTTTTGATTGTTTTATTTTTGGTTTATGCTCTTTATGTTTATTATATGTGTGGCACTTGTCTCCCCAGAAGAATGCAAGAGGGTAAGAAACTGATTAATTCTAATTCCCAGGATAGTGCTTGGCACATAGTAGATGTTTTATCAATGCTTCTTTTTCTTTTTCTTAACTAGTGCATTTGACTTTTATGATTTGAAGCATTCTGGTGATTTAATTAGTAACCACTGGAAACAGTGTACATTCATTGCTTTGTGCAATAGAGGAAAAAAAAATGTGAGGAGAGAAATTCACAACTTTGAGGAGAAACTTTGAGGAGGAAGTAAAGTGCTTCACTAATCTTGGTCACCCTACCATTCATTGTAAAGACCTACCTATGCATTCATTGTATATACTAATTGTCTCTCTCTCTCTCTCTCTCTCTCTCTCTCTCTCTCTCTCTCTCTCTCTCTCTCTATATATATATATATATATATATATATATGTTCATATATATATATATATGTGTATATATATATATATATATATATTGTTCATCTTTAAAACTCAAGTTTTGTGTTGCACTGATGTCCCCAAAGCAAAATTAAGTCCTTTGGGTTTTAAGCCCAAAACATGCAAATTTGATGATGCAACTTAGTGTGAAAATAAAGTATCAAATAAACATTGTCCCCAAATTTTCATAGCCACTGTAGGTCATAAGTTTGGTATTAACAAATTCATGATTTGTTATAGGCATAAAAAGAAAGAAAATATTCATGAAATTGTTATTTAAACTGCTGCAGAAAATGCTAAAGTAACCCTTCAAGTTGGGATGAGGGAATTGGAAGAAAGTTTAAAAGCAGATAAATGTGTAGGTAAATGAGACCGTGGTCACCTTGGTCTCTTCCCTGAGCCCATGGGGAACAAAGCTGCCTATCCCTGCCTTGTCTGGCCTACTTTGCTGAGCTAGGAACAGCCTTCAGGTTGGGAGTTCAAAGTTCATACAAGAAGTCATAGACTCACTCTGAGCTACTTGCTTTTCTTTAGGGAGCAGTTAATCAAGTAAATTGAAAGGGAGTTTCAAGACTGCAGGTGTTGCTCCTTCCCCCTTTTCTTTTCTTTCCTTCTTTTTTTAAACCATAGGGCTCTTCAGATCTCTACCCCTGACTCTCCATATCCTGTCTAGAGTTGTTTCTCCTCTCCCACATGTTATGGGTTATTTCATAGTTACTATGTTAGGAAAAGTATAAATTATCAGAATTATTGTTTTGTTATAAAGAATTATATGCAGAAAAGTGTATTTTCAGAATCTTTAGGTAAAGATTGCAAATTTTTGGGTTCAGGAAACCTCATCCACTATTTCCTATAGTTTAATGTATAAACATTTGAATTTTTAACTTCCACATTTTTTTCTAGGGATGTAGCTACATGAAAGTTGAGAATTGACTGTAATAAGGAAGTCTCTGTCAATAAGGTTATTTTGTGGTTAAAAAGCAAAACAAAACAAAACAAAAACCTTTTAATTATATATGTTTTCTGTGGCAGTGTAGTTCACTAGCAATAGTCATAGGTTTGGCATGAGGAAAAATAAGTTTGTGTCCTACTCAGATACAAGTTTGACAGCAAACTTTTTCTTCAACTACATCAGCATAATAGTTATCCTTTTTACAGGGTTGTTTTGGAGAAGTGTGTGGGAAAGAAACAAGTGTTTATTAAGTTCTCACTACATATCAGGACCTATGCTAGGAAGATTAAAATAGGTAAGTCCCATTTTACAAATCAATAAACTGAGACAGAGAGAGTTTAAGAGACTTGCCCTGGATCACACAACCAGTAACTGCCTGAGATGTAATTTGAACTCCATTCTTCCTGACTTTAGGACCAACTCTTTATCCATCATATCACTTATCTTCCCAAAGAAAATAATATGTATGGAGAGCGAGAAGGAATAAAGGACAATATTATATCCATACACTTTTTAAATTATACAACTGTGAGGTGATATCTGTTGCTTTACATATACATCATCACTAGAATCCATAGCACACAATTCATTAAAGTTTACAAGATACTTTCCTCATCAAGACCTTGTAAAGTAGATCAAATATTATTATTCTGATTTTGTGTTACTTGTCTTGGTATGGGGCTAGGACTAGGGGGAACAATCAGTTCTATTTTATACATGTGAAGTTTGAGATACCTATGGGATGTTCAGGTAGAAATTCCATCCAGGTGGTTGTGATGGGGTAAAAGACAAATGAATGCTGCATATGCAGATATGAGAGCAATCCACATAGAATGATTTAATTCTTAAAATAATATGTGATCATAAAGACAAAATAAAATATAAAGAGAAGAGGGTCTACAATAGAGCTCTGATAATTCTGTAGAATGGAAGAATATGATTAATACAAAGTAAAAGAGAGTAAGGAAGCTCAAGTTATTGCTAAGTAGGATAATTTTTAAGTGCTGTACTTAGTGTATTTTATCTTCATACTGCTAGAAAGAAACTTCAGTATTAAAATATCTGGATGTTCTACAACTTTTTTCTTAATGTTCTACCAATATAATCTTTACTATGTTATCAACTTCTTTTACAGTCTAATGATGATGAGACAGATCTCATGGGGCCTTTTTTAGACTAATGTTTTAATGATCCTACAAAACATAAGATTAAAAAGACTAATTATTTTAAAGATAGTTTGTTTATATTATAAAATATATTTTTTATAATTATATTAAATATAATTGTTAAAATACAATTATTAAAATATATTTTTAAACAATCTTAAATCATATCCTCAAGGTAAAGAGAACTCCTGGATTATATGGAATTAAAGAAAATTGACTGTCTCTCCACTTCATGATCAAAGAAAAAGTATGGTGTGATTTTTTTTTACTTTAAACTTAAATACATAATAAGAAAAAATGTCTCGTATAAACACTATATCTTTATTATTTTGGCAAACTGAGTTTGTTTTCTTTTGCTTTTGTTATTAGTTGTTTTACACTCAAATTATTTATTTAATGAACCAATCAACAAATCTGCAATCATCTATGATGTACCAATTTGCCAGGGTCTGTAGAAGACTCTGGGAATACAATGATTAAAATGAAAAGAGCTTCCATTCAACAATACTTTTAGCATAAATATAAAAAGTACAAAATTTACGCAAGGTAAATGCATGGTAGTTTCTGGAGTAGGAACAGCTGGAGAATCAAGAAAGGTCTCATGTATTAGACTGTATTTGAGGTTGAACTTTTAGGCAAGCTAGGAATTCTAAGTGGCAAAGGTATAACGGGAAATATATTCTAGGAATGGAAGAGAGCAAATTAATCAGTTTAGCTAAAAATGAGTTGTGAAGTTACTTGGCAAGCATTTATGAAGTGTGTGAAGGAAGGAATTTGTAATCAGTCTGGAAGGTGTTACTTAAAGGTTGGTTATAGCTAGATTGTGAAAAGGACTAATAATTTAAAATTGTTTAAACTTAATTATAATAAATATTTAGTTAGCAATATGAATATTTTCATAAATCTTTATTTTAAAATAAAAATTTTAATTGGAGAAAAAACTAAGGAAAATTTAAAGAGAGCAAACTTTTGCCAACACACCAGAATGTACATACACATATGTATATACACATACATGTATATTATAGATGGATATATGATTGAAACAAACATGCACCCATTTGTTAGTAAGTGTCAGAGGTAGGATTACACCTGGAGTGAAGATATGAATCCTGCCTCTGATACTTACTAGTTATATTACTGGGACAAATAATTTAACCTTTCTGAGCCTCAATTTCTTCATTTGTTAAATGAAGAAAGTATCTTTAAGATTTCAGTGAGTCTCAATAAGATTGTATTTGTAAAATATGATATTAATTTTAACTTTTATTAAAATTAATAATGAGAAGAATAATGAAATATAAATATATAAAGAGAAACATTTCTACAATAGGAGTACACATCTTTTAACTTTCTTTAGTATTATTTCTTGATACCAATTTATAATTGATAAAATTTTAACTGGGATAGTTATCAAATTGATCAATATGAATAATTGAATATGGTTAGCATTAAACTATTTAAGAATTTTCATCTAGACAAGGGAGATATATTTCATTATCAGTTCTCTGAAGTCATATGTGTTCATTACATTGGTCAAAATCCTGCCTTATTTTAGGGCTACTCTCATTTACATCATGTTTTCATTTGAACATTTTTCTTCTAATCCTGTTTACTTTAATCCATGGTTTGCACCTTAACCTTCACATATTTCTCCAATTTCTTCACATTCACCATTCTAATAGGACAGTAGCATTCCATTACATTCATATGCTCAATTCTTCTCTAGTACATGGTCCATTACCCTGTTCCAAAGCCCTTGCTATCAAATATAAAAGCAGCCCAAATCAACCACCAATTCAATCAAAAGGAATTATTATCTCAGCCACATTCTAGTATAGTTACAAATTATTTCACAGTGTAGGCAGAACAGACCACTTCATGCCTCCACAAATAAGGTATTATTTCATCTAGATTCACATAGCCACTAACATAATTTATTTCATTAATGATTCTATATATCTATGTCATAGAATACTATGATACATGAAGAATAAAGTGAAAAACTATTTAAGTAAAAATGGAAACATGTATAGTATTCATAAGCAAGCTACAGTTAAAAACAATGGGTTTTGAAGAACTAACAACACTTCTGCTTTAGAAGGATATATTTTCCCACTTAATACATGATCATCTTAGATAATTCAATACGTACAATATTATTGTCAGTGCAAAAATTGTGGAAAAAGAAATTATGCCAATTAGAATTCCTAAATAATAATTATTATTCTAGTTCCTTTTATCTAATATTCTGTGAACAAAGAATAAATCTTTGCTAAGTGAAATTCTTCCTATGAGTACAATTCAGGGAACTGGAATGGATTTTGAAGGAGAACAAGAATTCATCATTAGATAATGTATATGGTCTTGGGTAAGTGAGTACAGTATAAAGCACTTACAACTTCCATTTATGTGGAAATGTTTTTATGCATAAGAAATAAGTGGGATTTTAAATTTAAAAAAATTCAATAAGTTTCAAAGCAATATCAATAGACTTTGGACATAAAATGCCATCTGCATCCAGAAAAAAACAAAAACAAAAACAAACAAAAACAAACAAACAAACAAAAAACTAGGGACTGAATATAAATCAACACTTTTTTTCACTTTTTTTCCTATTTTTATCTCTTCATTGTTTTTTTTTTTCCCTTTTTGTTCTGATTTTTCTCTTCCAATATGATTCATAAAGCAATGTGGGTTAAAAATAAAGAAAAAAATATTCAATGGTTTTCTATTTGAATCTGTAAATATTTGTTGCCATGATGGTCTATGATTATGTATGCAGTATAACAAATGTTGGTAATAACATTTCACCATAATATAATTTAATAAAATTCAAATAATCAACTATAAAACCTAATAAGGCAAAAACCCTCTATACTGTATAGCCTAACACTTTGGTACAAGTATGTAGTAAGTGTTAGCACCTGGCGCTATATAAACTTTTTTCTAAAAATGGGTTATTTTTTAAAAAGAAATAGAAAGCTAAAACATACATAAATGTGTTTATTCTGTTTAAAATAAATGATATAATAAATTCAGCTATTCTGTGTTTTAAAAAAGAGGAAAACTTATAGTTGCATTTTACCAACACTGGAGAAAGAATTTAAACATCAAAAGACATTTAAAAGCCTGTTTATAACTAGAAAAAATATATAAGTTCATTGAGGTGAGAAACTATTTCAATTTTTAAATGTGTTTTTTTCTATCACCAAAAACAGTATGTAGCACATAGTAGTCTATTTAATAAATATTTGATGAATTTAGCTTCAATAGGACACACAGAAAGTTCTCTTGTCCAAAAGATTTATTTATATTTAAGAAAAGTAAAAGAATGTCTATTAAAAGGGGTAAAGTGAAGATGAAGTATAAATTAATAAAGTAAGCAATTTTCCTTCATTATACTGTCCTATTACCTCAGTTTTGTTTGGTTTAAGATTCACTTTAAGAAGACAATTAGAGAAGAAAATCATGGGGTGGGACATTCTCAAGTATTTTGATTCCAATGTCCTAGATCACCCAGGTCATTCTCCCTCTCCTGGAAAACTGTGTCTTATTTATTGCCTTGTAAATGCCTGAGAATTTGAAAATGGCCCAGCCTCCTCTAAATTATAAGGCAGGGCCACACCTTTCTGTAAATGAACAGAATTTTGAGAAATGAGTGTAGCTTGAACTTTATGAATGGTCATTAAGTCCTATATAATCTTGTCATACAGTAAAGAAAAATCTAATTCTATTCTAGGAAATTCAGACTGTATCATAGAATCTTTAAATGTATCCTCTGGGAGCTACTAGACCCTTCAAACAAGGTGCTGTCAGTAGAGTTCCAGTAAAACTGTATTTTCTATAAAATGATGTATGCATAGATATATCTGTAACTGAAATAACTTGCAAGTTTATAGCAACATCAATATTATATAAGGTCAAGAAAATGGAACAATTCTTATTTTGAAATCTTAATCAAAAAAAGAGAGAGAAAAGAAAGTAAAATTTCCTCAGGTATGTATATAGTTTTACTTCCTAGTGAAAGAGTAATTTTCTGTCCAAGTTTTATATATAAATATTAAGCCTACATAAAAGATAGTACAAAGGATTATTAGTATGCACAATAATACAGAAAACAGCACACTAAAATATAGATGCACAGTGAGGTTTTGGTATAATAAAATATGTACAATAACAAAAAAGTGATAGTTTGTTGAAAGTCAATATTACAAGATTTATTTCACAAGATTTCTTTGTGGCTTGAACACAGCATACTTTGTCAAGTTAATTGCTGTCTTCAATTTATTTTCCTTTCCATTCTTCCTATCAGATAGCCAATTTATTTCCTCTTAAAAATGAGTTTATCTGGGTTCGTAACAGTTTCAATTTGATCTTATTATAAGGTAATAGTATAACAGCACATAGAAGGCAGTGTGCAAAAGTTATATGCAATGGCTGATAGAAATAAAATAATGTGCTGTGAGTAAAAATGGCAACACAATTTTTAATGAAGAAGATTTAAATAAAATGAAATTTAAATAGGGAATTAGAAGTTCTAGGATGGATGGTGGCTTTCTGTCGGAAGATTTTCTTGGCTTCCACAGACTTCTCAAAGAACTTTGTATGTTCCTTATCACTTTTATTGTTCCACTGTTTGTTCTAATTATTTGAGCAAATGTCATTTCTTTCTTTCTAGACTTATTCTTCTCCATCACCTGGATAAGTGCTTTGTGTATAGTAGATTCAATTAATATGGAATCAGAGAAATACATTATGGAATTGAAAGAGACTTTAGGTATACAATTCATTATCTTTCAAATGTTTTGGTATGAGATCCCCATTCAATATATATTTTAAAAATGGTGAACTATCATATGATTTCATATGACAGTAGTAATATCCATCAATTCAGAAAATTCAATGTGGCAAAAGTGATCATGAGTTCATTAGCATGAAGTCAATTTGCATTTCATCATGAAGGACAAGAATTCACTTTTTTTATTAAAACTTTTTATTTGCAAAATATATGTATAGGCAATTTTTCAACATTGACCCTTGCAAAGCATTCTGTTACAAACTTTTCCCTCTTATCACCCACCCTCTCCCCTAGATGACAGGAAGTCTAACAGAGTTTAATTATGTTAAAATATTTGACAGATTGAACATATGTGTATATATTTATAAAGTTATCTTGCTGTATAGGAAAAAAAAAACTTGAGAAGGAAAACATAATGTAAGCAAACATCAATAGAGAATGTGAAGACGCTATGTTGTGGTCCAGACTCAGATCCCACAGGCCTCTCCCTGGGTGCATATGGTTTTCTTCATCACTGAACAACTGGAACTGGTTTGAAACATCTCATTATTGAAGAGAACCATGTTCTTCAGAATTGATCATCATATAGTCTTATTGTTGCCGTGTACAGTGATCTCCTGGTTCTGCTGATTTCACTCAGCATCATTTCTTTCAAGTCTCTCCAGGCCTCTATGAAATCATCTTGTTTGTCGTTTCTTACAGAACAATAATATTCCATAGCATTCATGTACCATGATTCATTCAGCCATTCTCCAATTGATGGGCAGCCACTCAGCTTCCAATTTCTAGCCACTACAAAAAGGGCTGCCACAAACATTTTTGCACATGTGGGTCCCTTTCTGTCTTTTAACATCTCTTTGGGATATAGGCCTAGTAGAAACACTGCTGGGTCAAAGGGTACACACAGTTTGATAACTTTTTGAGCATAGCTCCGAATTGCTCTTTAGAATGGTTGGATATGTTCACAGTTCCACCAACAATGTATCAGTGTCCCAGTTTTCCCACATCACCTCCAACATTAGTCATTACCTTTTCCGAATATCTTAGCCAATCTGCCAGGTGTGTAGTGGTATCTCAGAGTTGTCTTAATTTGCATTTCTCTGATCAATAGTGATTTGGAGTACATTTTCATATGACTAGAAATAATTTTAAATTCATCATCTGAAAATTGTCTATTCATATCCTTTGACCATTTATCGATTGGAGAGTGGCTTGAATTCTTATAAATATCAGACAATTCTATATATATTTTAGAAATGAGGCTTTTATCAGAACCCTTAAATATAAAGATGATTTCCTTTTATTGCTTCCCTCCTAAACTTATCTGCATTAGTTTTGTTTATACAAAAACTTTTTAACTTAATATCAAAATTATCAATCTGGTGTTCAATTAAGAGTTCCAATTCTTTTTTGGACACAAATTCCTTCCTTCTCCACAGGTCTGAGAGGTAAACTATCCTATGTTCCTCTAATGTGCTTATAATATCACTCTTTATATCTAAATCATGAACCCATTTAGATCTTATCTTAGTATGTGGTGTTAGGTGTGGGTCAAGTCCTAATTTTTTCCACACTAGTTTCCAATTTTCCCAGCAGTTTTTTTTGTCAAAGAGTGAGTATTTATCCCAAAATCTGAGGTCTTTGGGTTTATCAAACACTAGACTGCTATAGGTATTGCCTGGTTTGTACTGTGATCCTATCCTATTCTACTGATCGACTGCTCTATTTCTTACCCAGTACCAAATGGTTTTGATGACTGCTGCTTTATAGTATTATTTTAGATCTGGCACAGCAAGGCCACCCTCATCAGGTTTTTTTTTCCATTAATTCCATTGAGATTCTTGACCTTTTGTTCTTCCAAATGAACTTTACTACTATTATTTCTAGATTTGTAAAATAATTTCTTGGGAGATTGATTGGTATGGCACTAGAAAAGTAAATTAGTTTGGGTAGTACTATCATTTTTATTATATTCGCTTGGCCTACCTTTGAGCATTTGGTGTTTTTCCAAATGATTAGATCTGATTTTATTTGTGTGGAAAGTGTTTTGTAGTTTAATTCAGATAGTTCATGTCTGTTCCTTGGCAGATAGATTCCCAAATATTTTATACTATCGACAGATATTTTGAATTGAATTTCTTTTTGTATCTCTTGCTGCTGAACTTTGTTAGTAATATATAAAAATGCTGATGATTTATGTGGATTTATTTTGTATCCTGCAACTTTGATTAAGTTGTGAATTGTTTCTAGCAGTTTTTTTAGTAGAGTCTCTAGGGTTCTTCAAGTATACCATGATATCATTTGCAAAGAATAACTTAGTTTCCTCATTACCTACTCTAATCCCTTTAATCTCTTTTTCTTCTCTTACTGCCAAAGCTAACATTTCTAATACAATAGTGGGCATCCTTGTTTCATTCCTGATCTTATTGGGAATGGGTCTAGTTTGTCCCCATTACATATTATGCTTGCTGATGGTTTTAAATAGATGCTATTGATCATTTTAAGGAAAAGCCAATTTATTCCTCTAATCTCTAATGTTTTTAATAGGAATGGGTGTTGGATTTTATCAAATGCTTTTTCTGCATCTATTGAGATAATCATATCATTTTTGTTAGTTTGGTTATTAATATAATTAATTATGCTGGTAGTATTCCTAATATTGAATCAGCCCCGCAATCCTGGTATAAATCCTACTTGGCCATAGTGTATTATCCTGGGATGACTTTTTTGTAATCTTATTGCTAATACCTTTTTTAAGATTTTTGCATCAATATTCATTAGAGAAATTGGTTTATAGTTTTATTTCTCTGTTTTCACCCTATTAGGTTTAGCTATCAGCACCATATCTGCATCATAAAAGGAATTTGGTATTATACCTTCTTTCCCTATTTTTTTCAAATATTTTATATAATATTGGAATTAATTGTTCTTTGAATGTCTGGTAGAATTCACATGTATATCCATCTGGCCCTGGAGATTTTTTCTTAGGGAGTTGATTAATATCTTGTTCTAGTTCTATTTTTTTTAAAATGGGGCTATTTAAATAATTTATTTCCGCTTCTTTCAACCTGGGCAGTCTATATTTTTGTAGATATTCCTCCATTTCATTTACATTATCAAATTTGTTGCCATAAAGTTGGATAAATAAACTCCTAATTATTGCTCTAATTTCCTCTTCATTGGAGGAAATTTCTCCCTTATCACTTTGAGACTAACAATTTGATTTTCCTCTTTCCTTTTTCTAATCAAATTAACTAAAGGCTTATCTATTTTGCTGATTTTTTCATAAAACCGATTCTTAATTTTATTTATTTTTTTTACGTGCTCTTCCCTGCTAGTCTTTTTTTTTAATTTATTAAAGCTTTTTATTTGTATAACATATGTATGGGTACTTCCTCAGCATTGATCTTTACAAAGCTTTCCATTACAAATTTTACCCCCAGTCCCCTCCCCTCCCCTAGATGGCAGGAAGTCCACTACATGTTAATAATGTTGAAATGCTTGACAAGTTATGCAAGAAAAATCCTATCTACAAGAAAAAAAAAGAATCAGAGAAAGGCAACACAATGCAAGTAAATGTCAATAGAGATCATGGAAATGTTACGTTGTGGTCCATATTTCATTTCCCTCTCTCTGGGTGTATATGGTTTTCTTCAGTGAACAATTGGAACTGGTTTGAGACAATTCTTTGTTACAGAGAGCCATGTCCATCAGAATTGATCGTCATATAGTATTGTTGTTGCTGTGTATAATGATCTCCTGGTTCTGCTTATTTCACTCAGCATCAGTTCATGCAAGTCTCTCCAAGCCTCTCTGAAATCATCCTGCTGGTCGTTTCTTACAGAGCAATAATATTCCATAACATTCATATAACATAATGTATTCAGCCACTCTCCAATTGATGGGCATCCCTTCAGTTTCCAGTTTCTAGCCACTACAAAAAGGGCTGCCACAAACATTCTTGCACAAGTGGGTCCCTTTCCCTCATCTAAGATCTCTTTGGGATATAGGCCCAGTAGAAACACTGCTGGGTCAAAGGGTATGCACAGTTTGACAACTTTTTGAGCATAGCTCCAAATTGCTCTCCAGAATGGTTGGATCCGTTCACAGTTCCACCAACAATGTATTA
>JAJPUD010006284.1:16631-130624 GCA_023553655.1 Myrmecobius fasciatus | reverse complement strand
CACACACACACACACACACACACACACACACACACACACACACACACCAACTTAAGCTATAAAGCATAGTCAGGAAATGAAATGGACTGTAAAAGTAAATTTCCCTGATAAGCAAAGTGCTGGAACATTATTTTAATTGGTTTTGATGGGAATTGCTCTAAAATATATTACATACTTTCTTGCCTTCATAAACAGAGGGTATTGACTGTAATGGGTATTTTCCTTGGATCCTCACTTTTATCTATATGTGTCCATTTTCCCAAGAGGTTGCAATAAAGGGAGAAGGAGGTTGCACCCTTGTGTCACAGAGTATAAAAGTGCTATTTGTCCTTGCCTTGAATGGCCTCACACTGCTAGCTGGCCTTTATAGCTGATGTCCTCCCTTGGTGTCAGACTATCTAACAGAAGCTATTCCACCCTCTAGAAAACTTTATTTCCAAAGCCCTCCAACTCTGACCTAACTCATTTTCTGTCTATTGTAATCCTTAGAAAGAAGTTATTAGGATCCTATTTCTAGAGTTGGAAGGGGGTCTCAAAATCCATAGAATTCAATACTTTTACTTTATAGGTGAGGAAATTAAAGTAGAAGTGATGTGCCCAGGGGTCAAAGAGGTAGTAAATGCCATAGGTGGGATTTGAACCCAGGTCCTTTGATTGAAACAAGTAGGTGGTGCAGTGATGCAGAACACCAGGTTTGGAGTCAGGAAGAGTCATCTTCCAGAGTTTAAATCTGGCCTCAGATTTACTTAATGGTTGTATGACCCTGAGCAAGTCACTTAATCCTGTTTTCCTCAGTTTCTTCATCTGCAAAATGAGCTGGAGAAGGAAATCACAAATTCCCTCCAGTATCTTTCTCAAGAAAACAATAAATGGGGTCATGAAGAGTTGGTCACACCTGGAAAAAAAAGTAACCAACAATAACCTCTGATTCTGGAGCTGATGTTCTTTCCAGAGATTAGTGGGGGGTAAAAACCAGAGAACAAATTAATCCATAAGTTTACAGAATCACAGAATTTAGTTAGAAGGAACTAATTCAATTCCTTCATTCAATGGCTAAAGAAACTGAGGCTCAGAAAAGAGAAATTTCTTATTCAAGTTCTTAGAAATGCTAAGGAAAAAGGAAGGACTCGAATCCAGGTCTCTTGACTCCTTTTTCCAGTATTCTTTGTATGCTCCAAAAGTTTCATATATATATATACATATACATATGTATACATATATAATATTATCCATTCATTCATTCAGTGAAACTATTTATTTCTGTCAATGGTGCTACTGTCCTTCTAGTTACCCACATCCCAACAGGATCTCAGAGAGCTTCCTTTTGGGGGTGACAACTATCTTTGGCTGCTGCTGGAGCCAGATGTTCATCTCCTGCATGAGTGTGTGTCCCTCCCAGCACAACTCCAACTGTTGCTGTAGCTCCATGTTGTTACCATTTCCTATTTGGTGAGGAGTTGAAAATGAAGGGGGTGGAGAGTGGAGGTTTCTGTAGGTTCTATGTAGCAAATGACACCACCATTACCTGGGTTTGGGAGCTATCAGATCCCTATAGTGGAACCTGACACAATATTCCTTCTAACAAAAAAAGAGGTAGAGTCTGCAGGGGATAGACCAATGCTTTGGTCAGCTCAGCAGAGAGGTTTTCTCAAAACATGAAAATCAAAGAGGATGAGGCAGAAATGGAAAGATCAGATGCCCATCAATTGGAGAGTGGCTGAATAAATTGTGGTATATGAATGTTATGGAATATTATTGTTCTGTAAGAAACGCCCAGCAGGACGATTTCAGAGAGGCCTGGAGAGACTTGCATGAACTGATGCTGAGTGAAGTGAGCAGAACCAGGAGATCATTATTCACGGCAACAACAATACTATATGACGATCAATCCTGATGGGCATGGCTCTCTTCAACAATGAAATGCTTCAAACCAGTTCCAATTGTTCAGTGATGAAGAGAGTCTTCTAACCCAGAGAAAGGACTGTGGGAACTGAATATGGACCACAATATAGCATTTTCACTCTTTCTTTTGTTTGCTTGAATTTTGTTTTCTTTCTCAGTTTTTTTCCTTCTTGATCCAATTTTTCTTCTGCAGCAAGATAACTGTATAACTATGTATACATATATTGGATTTAATATATATTGTAATATATTTAACATGTATTGGACTACCTGCCATCTAGGGGAGGGGGTGAGGAGAAAATTTGGAACGGAAAGTTTTGCAAGGGTAAGTGTTGAAAAGTTACTCATGCATATGTTTTGTAAATAAAAAGCTTTAACAAAAAATTATCACCTCCTTGATATAATCTGGCAAAAACTAGAAGCTGGTCAGGTTGAAAGCAAGGATTTGTCAGGACAGCAAAATCCAGCTACATCTCAACTACATGGAATGGTGTGTGCACTATTCCATACCCATAGGCCCACCTCCAATAAAGTAAGGGACAAGCATCTAGATCCAAGCTTAGTTATTATCATTATACTGAATTTAGTTTTGTTTTATTTTTCTTTCAGCTTATATTTTCAAGTTATTTTGTCCACATTTTATATATTAATATTAATAATTAACCACAAATAAATTAAATAAATAATTGGTCCTGCATCAATTAAATAATTAATGAAATCACTGGGCACTGGTTAATAATATATAATATCATGCCTATTTTATGTTTACATTTATGTATATGTGAACATTATTTTCTTGCTGACTTCCTTCTGCATCAGTTCATCTGTCTTCCTGTATTTTTCTGAATTCTTTGTTATTTTTTTTTAGGTCACAGTAATATTCCATTACATTCACTACTGCAATTTATTTAGCCAGTCCCCCACTCACAGGCATCTACTTGTTTCCAGTTCTCTGGTTCCACAGAACAGGCTTCTTTATGTTGCTATATATGTCTGCTTTTTTCCCTAGACTTTCTAGGAAGGCTGTGAGTTCAGATGCCCAAGGTAGCAATCTCAATAACCTTTGACTTTTCCTTCACCTTCACTCTACCCATCTCACTACATGCTGTCTTAACAATTCTACCTGAGAAAAATTCTTTGCATCATTTTTCCTCCAAACTATTCTTCATATTCTATCATTGCCACTATTCTAATCCAAGCTGTCATCAACTATCAGTTCTATTACTTCCAAAGCCTCTAAATCAGGGGATTCTTAACCTGGGTTAGTGGACTCCCAAAGGGCCTATAGATAGACTTCGGGGGGGGTGTCTGTGAACTTAGATGGGGAAAATCCACATCTTTATTTGCACTAATTTCTGAGATTTAGCATTTCATTCAACTATATAAAAAACATTACTCTAAGGAGCCCATAGGCTTTATCACACTACAATGAATTTTATGCCCTAAAAGGTTCAATTGCCTCCAATACCTTTCTTTCTCTAACCTCTACCTGTGTAATCTTCCTAAGATAACATTCCAGTAAATTTATATCTACTCAAAAACTCTTAGTGGTTCCCTTTGTCTGACTCTTCGTGATCTCATTTGGGATTTTATCAGCAAAGATACTGGAGCATTTTTCAGTTCGTTTTACAGGTGAAGAAACTGAAGCAAACAGGGTTAAGTGACTTGCTCAGGGTCACACAACTACTAAGTGTCTGAGGCAGATTTGAACTCATGAAGATGAGTTGTCATGATTTCCAGCCGAGTGCTCTATCCATACCACCAAGTGGTTCTTTAGTGCCTCAGATAAAGAATCAATTCACTATCTGTAACTATGTTTCCACTATCTCCATTTCTAGCCTCATCACTTACAGTCCCTCTTCATGTACTCGGTTCCTGCCACACTGAACTATTTACTCACTGAATTTCATTCTCATCTTAACCTCTCCCATCTCCTTGTCTTTGCTCAAGCTATGCCTTAAGTCTGGAGTGGCTGTTTCATCTTTGCCACCCTCCCACTTATTCCCCATCTCCTCTTATTAAAATTCTTCCTTTCACTGAATGCTCAACTCTCAGGGTCTCCTTTCCCATGAAATCTTTCCAGATCTACCACATCTGGAAGTATTTCCTCTCTCTTCATATTTCTTATCACACACTGTTACCAAGATGACCAATCATCACTAGGTAATCTTCCTGCAGCAATAAGGATTGAGCTCAGTCACAAAAGATGAGAGATGTGGTTCAGCACCTTGTATCATCAGGATGTACTCTGGTTCCTAAGGTTCCCAAGCATCATAAAGACCCAATCGTAGACTCTACATGATCACTTCTTTTCTTTTTTTCTTATATTCATGCTTTTCTTTTTACATGACTATCACTTCCTAGTGATTCTCTGCCCCCATAAAACCCTCCTTTTTGACAAAGTACAGTTAAGCAAAACAAATTGACATATTAGCCATGGACATTATGTGCCTCATTCCACACTTGCAACCTACCATCTCTTTTCTGGTCCTGGATTGCCCATTGCATTGATCAAAATGTCTTTTATAGCATTTTAAAAAATATTATTGTGGCAAGTGTATAAATTGTTTTCCTGACTTTACTTACTTCATTCTGGATCAGTTAATGAAAATTCTTCCAAGTTTCTTTTAATATTATATAGTCATCATTTCTTATAGCACAACAATGGTCTATTACATGCATATCCTGCAAATTATTTGACCATTCTGTAATCAATAGGCACCCATTTTTTCTTACAGCATCACTTAGTCCAATCATGCCTTCTGATCCTGTCTCCAAAGTTGCCTTCTGCAGCCCAAATACTTTTGCATTTCATAAAAAATTTAGTCTAATCAGGAGCCTCTTGAGGAAGTGAGTTTAATTGTTTCTCACCCATAGCCAAGTAGAAATGTTTAAACAAAAGATAAATCAGTTCTTGTTCTGATACACTATAAAACTTCAACAGGACTTGAACACTGCCCTCAATAACATGACATCTCTGGGTTACAATGATCTCCGTCTCAAGCTGTTTAAGGCAATATTTCAGAGACGTGGCAGTTGCCCAGGCTTGGACACTGAAAGATAAATCTTAGAGATGGGCTCTGCCCAACACAATGGGCCCTTGACCAACAATGGGTATGGACTCAATAGGTCAGGACTAGGCACCAAGGGGATGCTTCATTGTACAGAACTGATTTGGCTAGTGTGCATGCCTAGCAGGATGGAGGCTCTATAGTCTCCTGATAAGCACTACTCAGGACCTTTGACCCTACAGTTGAATCGAGTAACATGCAAAATAGGTCAGCTAGATGGTACCATGGATAGAGTGCCAGATAGAGTTTAAATCTGGCATCAGACACTTACTACGTCACCTCAAGTCACTGAATACTTTGCCTCAGTTTCTTCATCTATAAAATGAGCTGGAGAAGGAAATGCCAAACCATTCCAGAAGCTTTGCCAAGAAGACTCCAAATAGGATATCAAGATACCAAGAGACAGATACAATTAATTGAAAGGAGGAGGAGAAGGAGTTTTTGTCTGAATCACAGATGGGTTCTTATGCTACTTCAGAGCCAGGACATAATATATCCAAAAAGGAGTTGAGCAATAAAGATGCCCTACAGATTTAGTTCAGTTGGAGTCAGGGAGTTGATTTTTCAAAACTGATCTCAGTCCCAGGAGTATCCCTGGGAGAAATTTTTGTAACTAATTGATATGCTCCTCATAGTACACTGCATGGGCCTCTCCTTTGTGTCCATTATTCCTCTTTGTATCACAACTATTTTTGTAAATGCCATGTCCTTGTCTTAGACTATAAACTCCCTGAGGACAAAGACTGTGTCATTTTTAATCTTTGAAACTATAGGTTCAATTCTTTGCACATGGTAGGTGCTTAATACAAGTTCACATGTAGTGATTTGAGTTGAACTGACAATTGCTATGCAAAGAGAGACAAAACATGAGGGGAAACAAATGAATATAAGTCACAGCCTCTGTCATCAGAGTCTAGTAGCTGGAAATGGGGGTGGATGGGTAATGCTGTCTAGACATGGACCTGAGTAACCTCGATACAAATGCAAGACATGATAGACTCCGACAGTAACTCCAAAGCTTGAGCTAGAGCCTGAGGCTGGTCCCAGAAATCCAGTGACATGTCACCATAGAGAAGCTAAAAATACCCGGAGCTGACGCCATGCATCAAATTCCTCCTGCTGTGCGGGTAACAAACAAAGACATCCTGTAATCAGGCAGGCTCGGCACAATGATCTCCAATTGCTCAAGGAAGCCTCGATTACCAGCCATTGCCAAGGAGGCCGGTGCAGATGAACCCTGCACAGAATAGGCACTAGATGCTTGTTGGGAAAAAAAAAAGCCATAGCTTTATAAGATGACAGTGACAGAGCTGGAGGGACTGTCAGAAACATGGAACCAAACATCCTGATCTTATTTATTTATTTTAAAAGTCTTTGGGACTCTTTTTATTTTTTTTGGGGGGGGGATTGAGGCATTTGAGGTTAAGTGACTTGCCCAAAATCACACAGCTAGTGACTCCTGATTTTAGAAGAGAGAACTGAAACTTCTGGACTTGTGTAACTTGTCCAAACTCAGAATTTGAACCCAACTGTTTGGCCTCTAACTCCAATGCTCTTTTCATAGCTGCTACCTGGTAAATGTTGTCAATCAGTCAAAAAAACATTTTTAAAAGTGCTGCTACATCCCTAGAACTGTGCTAAGCATGGGAATACAAAGAAAACCATCAAGGAACTCACCATCCTATGGTAGTGGGGTCTAACAACATGTAAACAACTATATTAAAATGATCTAAATACAAGATAAAATTGCCGTTTAAATAGATGGGCACATTTAGAGTTAGAAGGAATCTTAGAAGTAATTTAGTTCAACTTCCCCACTTTACATAATAGAAAATGAAGCCCAATTTCAAGCAATATGCTCACAATTACATAGAGATAAGAATGGAACCCAGGACATCTGACACTGTCCAGTCCAACATACCTTCTCCTAAACAATATGCCTTTGGCTGAGCCTGTATCATGTTGGACCAGTTCAACAGGATCTTCCTCTAACTCATTAGCATATCCCAAAATCCACCTGGGAGCAGCTCGGAAGCTTTCTTAACATTACTAAATCTACTGACACATTATATTTGCACTTGCTCTCAGTACCAATGCTTTTTTAGGCATCTGGCCTGCTAAGGGAGCATGGGATCTGTTACTACCGGCATTCTTTGTAACAGATCTGCCTGCTGACCCATTGGTCACTCTAGAGACATGTGATGGAAGACCCTTTAGGGACTCCATCCTACTAGCCTGGAATTCATTCCCTTTGACCCCATCTCCTCCCAGAGACACTGTGCTCTCTCCTTTCTTATCCCTGGCTCATAGATTTATAGTCAGAAATCATCTACTCTCACCTCCTCATTTTAAAGATGAAGAAAGAGGTCCAGAGAAGTGAATAAACTTACCTAATATCACATAGAGAGTAAGCAACAGAGTTTGGATTTTAACTAAAGTCTTCTGATTACAAATCCATTTTTCCCCATTGTCCGGTGCTGGTAATGCCCAACTCAGGTGCCACCTCTTCTTCTATTAAGGTTACTCTAATCCCAATTGCTTAATCCAGCCCACCAACCAGAGCCAGAAGTGATGTCCCTGAGACTCCTTCCAGGTACTTAATCACTCCATCTCCCCCACCCTGCCTAGACCCTGTAATAAATGGGAAGCTCCTTGAGGGCAGAGATGACATCACTGTTCATCTTTGTAGTCACATCTCTGAACCTTACACATAGCAAACAGTTATTAAACATTTGTTGAATTAAATATACATGGGCAAGCTAAAACTACAAATAGGTTCAAGAAGGATTCGGATGAATTCATTCCACAGTAGTATGCAAGATCCTTTACCAGGTGCTAATCTAGGAAATGTAGATGTACAAAAGGCATCCTTGACCTCATGAAAATCACAATCCCACTGGCCAGTGGGAAGAGAGGATGGAGGAACACTGACACAAATAATCAAAATACAAAGCAGCATTCATAAGTACCCAAGGACAATACAAAAAAGAAGCTAGGAGAGTTCAAAGGAAGGATAACCATTTCTGAAAGTAGGATTAGGATGGGCTTTGAAAAATCATAGGATTCCAATGTGGAAGAGATCAGGGAGGGAGTATGTATAGAGAACAGTATGTATACTCAAAATCCTAAGAAATGGGATGAGCCTTGGATTTAAAGATTGGGGATCTGGGTTCCAGTCCCACATCTCTATTTGCTTTTTGTATAAAATTGGCCAAGATTCACTATCCTCATCTGTAAATATCAAAGACCCATTTAAGTTTTAGTTCCTATAACTCTCTGTCCAGGAAATATTTACTGGGTAATTCAGGTTAGTCAGAGTACAGAATACTGGAGAAAAAATGACAAGAGGGAATGACACTGTCAAGATAATTTGAGACCAAAGCAGAGAGAGCCTTGAATGTCAGATTGCAGAGTTTGGATTTCATCCTGTAAATGTCAGAAGCCATGACAGATTTTTGAGAAGGGGACTGATGGATCAAGGCTTTGTACTACAGAGATAATTCTAACAGCAGTAAACTTGTGTGGCCATTCTCACCCTGTCTCTACCCAGGTCCCTAGGTCACCAGAGACAGTTAAGGAAGTAGACGGTAGATATAGATCATCTCTTTCTCTTTTTGCTTTAAGTAAATTTGTATTTTATTAATCACAACAAAACTATGTAATTTGAAAATAGTAACATATCATGAACTGATGCTGAGTGAAATCAGCAGAACCAGGAGAACATTATACACAGCAACAAGACTATACGATGATCAATTTTGATGGACATGGTTCTCTTCAACAATGATGTGATTCAAACCAGTTGTACTGCGATGAAGATAGTCATATACATCCAGAGAGAGGGCTGTGGGAACTGAGAGTGAACCACAACACAGCATTTTAACGCTTTCTGTGAATATTTCCATGCATTCTGTTTTCCTTCTTAGGTTGTTTTTTTTCTTCTTCTCTTTCTAGATCTGATGTTTCTTGTGCAGTAAGATAACTGTATAGATATGTATACATGTATTGTATTTGTCATATAATTTATCCTATCTAGCATGTATTAGATTACCTGTCATCTAGGGGTGGGGGGCGGGGGGAGGGAAAGGAAAAGCTTTGGAAAAAAAAGTTTTTTTTTTTTGCAAAGGTCAATGTTGAAAAGTCACTCATATGTTTTGCAAATAAAAAGCTTTATTAAAAAAAAAAAGAAGAACTAGAGAACATTATGAAAAGCAAAATGAACATAAGATTAAAAGGGAAGTACAAAACTAGGGAAAAAAAAGAAAATAGTAACATATATATACAAGACTGTTAACAGAAGGCATGTTTGCCTATTTATTATACTGAGTCACACTATATATAGTTGGATGTGCCTTGGAGTTATATATAGTTGGAGTTAAATAGAAATGAAAAAAATGACTATACTTGGTATACATACAAATTCATGGACCCTTCATGATGACTTTCCAGCTCTGCCATCCCCAGGAGTTCATCAACCCGTAGGCTGGAAACCTATTGATTTCTGCTGAAGATGCATGTTGCTGTAATCTCATTCAATCTCACACCTTTGGTGTGAAAGAAAGCCTGTACTACATTCTCCAAGCCCTCATCCCTATTTTAATCACCCATGATTATATCCAAACCAATTCACCCACTGCCCAGTCCACTTAAGAGTGTCCTTCAAAACTCAAATTCTATTGTGAATGAAACCTACCCCCAGCCTCCAACTTTTCAACTCACATTTCTTCTGACTTGATTTACTCTAAATCTGGTTTCTCCTGAGGCCATCACATTCTTCTCAATCTTCACTAATGGCCATTCCTTACATTCCCTCTTAAAGAGCCAGAAAAGTATTAGCCACATTCTTTGCTCCTGCTATTGCTTCCAGACCATTCCTAGATCAGCATTACTCAATTATCTTAGCATTTCTACTGTTTTTACGATGCAGAAAATTGGAGAGAGATTCCTAAATCTCTGTATCCAACAGTACAGAATGTCTAATTCTACTTACATAATACCTAATCACTTATCACAGAACACCTAATACCACTTATGTATTTATTTTTAATTTTTTTTAAAAATTACTTCTTATTGACACATCACCTCTATTTTCAAATACATATCTCTCACCTTACCCAGAGGGCCATTCCTCATAAAAAAGAATAAAATAGGAAGAAAAAAATAGCAATTCAAGGAAAATAACCAGGACATCACCAGACTCAGACATCATATTTGATGTTCTTTATTCATAAATCACTACCTCTGAAGAAAGGAGAGAAGTGCCTGTTCTCCTATCTCTGTGAGAGGTCAAAATTTAACAAAAGCATGTAGCATTTAGTTTCATCATTTCATTGCTTTGACAGTTACATAAACACATATCCAAGACTAAGTATGTATATAGATGCTTGAGGAAGAATATTGAGAACAAGGCACATCTCTGTTCTAGCAGAACTCATTTTTTAGTAGGAGAATTGCACACATACACAAATTCAGCAGAGCATAGAAAGAGACCAAGTGAATAAGAGTAATAAGAAACACCAATGGCTAGCTGGAAGCTTAGGAGAGAAAGCCCCTGTGGTTGGGCACAAATATTGGAAACTTAAGATCTCATCACTCCTCTGCTTGGTGGGAAGGGATAGGGATTGGGGGTTCTCAGATCAGTAATGACTTCTCAAGCCAATAAATATTTCTTGGCATTTATTGTATGCCAATAAGTGCTCTTGAGTATTATTTAGCTAAATCCTGGTTCCTGACCTCATAGAGTTTATAGTGGGGAAGAAGTATCAGGCTTTACAAAGTACAAAAGGAAAGGTGTTCATTTTGGAGTTAGCAGAGATTGAGGTTCCAGAACTACCTCTGACTCTTTCTAATCATATGACCAGAGGTAAGTCACAGCTTCTTGTTACCTCAGCTTCCTAATCCATAAGAAGCTAACATTTATATATTGCTATAGGATTGCAACATGTTTTATATATGTTAATTCATTTGATCTTCACAACAACTCTGAAAGTAATTGCTATTAAATAAACACTATTTTATAGATGAGGAAACTGAGGCAGGGTTAAGTGACTAGTCCATAGTCATATAGCTAATAAATGTCTAAAAACAGTTTTTAACTCAGGTCTTCTGACTCCAGTTCTAGACTCTATTCCTTGTGCCACAGCTCCCTGTAGCATATATTGCCACTATATAGAACATTAGTTACAGTGTAAAATAAAACATAAGTATGTTTGAGCAGTATAGCAAAAATACAGTGTTATATAAGACTGGAAGAAAAAAAAGGTAAGTGTACAGAGATGGGTTGTGAACTCTGAAAAAACTTCCTTGAAACAGTGGCAGTTGAAGTATGAGAATGTAATACATTTTTGGTAGAGTTGTAAATTGACCCCACCATGCCAGAAAACAACTGGAAATTATGTGAGAAAAATCATGAAAGTGCCCATTTCCTTTGACCTGGTAATCCCACTACAGGGAACATGCCTTAACAAGTAGGTAAATCAAGGAAACAAAGCAAAGTAGAAGAGAGAGACATATTCATAGAATCACCTTCTTGGAAGCAAAAAAAAAAAGCTAGGAACAAAATGGATACTCAGTGGTCAGAAATGGCTGAACAAATTGTGCTATGCAAATATAATGGAATACTCTTGGCATCCTAAGTGATAACAGATGTAAAGAATTCAGAGAAACAGAGATCTATATAAAGTAATAAAGGCTAAAGAAAATAACCAAGAGAAAATGCATACAATGACTACAATAATCAAAAACAAAAACAGTTCTAAAAGGAAGCTGAATTCAATGACCAATCCTAGTCCAGAGGAGAGACAATGAAACATATTTTCCTACTCTCAGTAGAAAGGTAGGGGCTATGGGAGCAGAATACTGAATATTCTGTTAGACATGTTCATTCCATCAGACAGTTTGTTTAAGAGTGTTTCCTTTATTATAGTGGAAAATTGGAAAATTGAATAGAGAGGAGAAATGGTTGGGAAAAGACTGTGGCATAAAAACAAATGGCACCAATACAATTTTTTTAAAAGGCTGATTAGGAATTTAACAAGAATCACTAGAGAGAGGTGTGATGTCAGACATGGGGGAAAGGTGGGCAAAAGCTTGGAAATACGAAATCACAAAGAAAGCTCGAGGGGCAGTGAGAAATCTAGAGGGGCAGGGAGAAATCTAGATTAAAAAGTAATGCAAAGTCCATGGAAGGAATTCATATGAAATAAGACCAGAATGGTAGACTAGTGCCAGATTATGGAGGGCCTTGATTGTCAGGAAAAGAAGTTTCATTTTTATTTGGAAAGCAATACTGAAGGATTTTGAGTCAAAAAGATGATTGAATCTAAACATTAGGAAGATATGTCAGACTGTATAAAGGTGCCTATTCAGTCAGCATCTGTGAAATGAATCAACTTTCCACCTTGTACAAATCTGAGCTCCCAGAGAGTTTTGTTTGAAAGCAGACAACTGGCTACAACATGGATGTGATATAGCACTAATATATATCTTGGAGAAAGTCAAAAGCCCATTTTACCACAATCCCCAAAGGCATTTGGGAAGGCTTGGTTGGCTTGAGAAGAAGACTGAGACTTGTCTCTGAGCAGTCTAAGTTTCAGAAGGAAAGCTGCTCTTTAAAACTCCAGAAGTGACAGAAGAGACATTCTGCAGTTTCCTTTTTTTTAAAGGAGGGTGATGGTGGCATGTTTTGTAACTTTCAAAGCCTTGTGGTAGCTTTAATTCTACCTCCTTCCTAAGTATGACTGACGTTTTATACTTAGCTAAAGCCTCATTCATTTAAAACTCAAGGGACCAAAGGAGAAGAATTTAGAATTAACTGGATTTTGATAATCAGGAAGTTGAATTAACAAAAAAAAATAGAGCAAGTAGTCAGATGGGGAATCCTGGTTACTGTGATTTACCTTCAGTTCTGAACAGGGAGAGATAGAAAGATTTACTGTACATAGGAATGCACTGTTAGAGGTAGATAAAGCGGTTATCATTGCCCCTGTTTGATGAGTGGAAAAACAATGGTTAAAACAACTTGTCTATTTGGGAAGACTTTTGGGTACAATGGAAAGAGTATAGGTTCTAGGGTCAGAGGATCCAGGTTCAAATACCACCTCTGACACTTAATACCTATGTCACCACAGACAAGTCATTTCATTTCTTTGAGCCTCCGTTTTCCTCATCTGTAAAATAAAGGGATTGGAATAAAATGGCCTCAGAGATCTAGATCTATGATCCTAGCTAATTGTAAGCTGACGACCAAGTCAAGTCTGCTGAAAATGAGGATAGAGAGCTCTGCCTGTCAGGTGACTTTTTCAAGATGAGGAAAGAAGCTTAAATCTCAATCTTGCAACCGTTCTGCAAAAAGAAATTATTAGGGCAGGAAAATCTCATTAGGCACCAATCAAATAATGAGGCAGCCTCAGAGCCCCCTGGAAACATCATCATGTATGAGTTACCCACGATGGTTAATCAGGAAATGAGAAAGAGGTTGAGAGACACTGAGACCGAGCCAATAATCTCTTTTATAGCTAAAGCAACATCTCTGGAACCTTGCAGGTAGAGCCTTTTAAATGGGTCACAGTGCTGTAAGCACACGTGCTGACTGTGCAGCCCCCCACCCCCCACGAACACACAGCTTCCTCGCCAGGAGGTGGGAACCTGATCAGAATTGTTCTGCACTGTTTAAGATGCTTCATGAATCTCAATTGCTTTGGTACTTAATGAGTAACAGAATCCATTTGGGTAACCCTTTTGTTGCTCACTCACTTATTTAGCAAATCTTTCCTGGGTCCCCATGTCAGTCTCAAGCTACTGGCAAGCAGAGCGATGAAGACAACATGACAGGGCCTCTACGTACACACTTGAGGGCTTATAGCTTTGCAAATTAACTTGGAGAAAAGCTTTTCTATGAAACCAAGGATCTGAATTGAATCCAAACTTCATTTTCCTTTGTTGTCGCTGTTCAGTCATTTTTCATTAGTGCCCTACTCTTCGGGACCCCGTGTGGAGTTTTCTTAGCAGAGATGATGGAATGACTCACTGTTTTCTTTCTCAAACTCATTTTACAGATGACGAAATTGAGGCAAAGCAGGTTAGGTGACTGGCCCAGGGTCACCCAGCTATAAGTGGCTGAGGCCAGATTTGAATGCAGAAAAGTGCATCTTCCTGACACTCTATCCACTGTGCCACCTAGTAATTTACCTATGGAAAATCCAATGGGCTCCTCTCCTGTTAAGGGTCTCACTGCCCACACTGCTGCCACTTCTCTTCCCTCTCCCACCACCCTCTCTGTAAGGCACAGGAGACAAGAGGGCTGACTGGCAGACCAAGCACTTGGGGCAGAGTTCCTCTCTAGTCCATTTTAGCTTTGCCTGTTTGCAAAATTAGAGAGTCGGACTGGATCACCTCCAAGGCCCTTCTATTACTCCATATATGTGGGCCTGTGTGACCTTGAAAACACATTTCTCAGCTTCCTCAGCTTGCACATTTATCAAATAAAGAAGTTGTCCCAGAGGGCTCCAGGCTCTAGGGTCAAAGTTATGCCCAGGGGCAGGGCTTCCCAGATAACTGGCTACATTGCTTGTAAATGGAGGAGCACTGACTAAGCAACTACTATGTGCCAGGCAAGAGATACAAAAACAAAACCAACATTTGAGGATTCTGATACTCCATTAAAGGGAAACAACTTTAGTCAGATAAGCAGACACAAAATATATACAAAGTTAATACAATGTAATTTTAAGGGCAGAAAGCAGGACCTTCCAAAGGGTTAGGAGAGGACTCTTGGAGGAGGAGGTACTTGAACTGGGCCTTGAAGGAAGCTAGGGGCTCTAAGAGGTAGAGGAAGGAGACTTCTAGAAATGGGGGATAGCCTGTGCTAAGGTACAGAGATAGGAAAGGGACTACCATAGCCCGGAAAACAGCCAATAGGACAGTGAGTCTGGAATCTGAAACGTGATGTGCTAGCAGTCTGGAAAGAGAGGTTAGAGCCAGGTTGTAAAGGGTTCCCCAAAGTCAAGATTAGAAGTCTGTGTTTCATCCTGGGAGCCAAAATCAATCAACAAACATTTATTAAGTGCCTACTATGTGCAAGGCACTGTGCTAAGGTGCTGGGGATCCAAGTACAAAGATTGAAACAATCACTACTTGCAAGGAACTAGTATTCCAGTAGAGGGGGAGAGGAAAATATAAATACAAGTATAGATAGGATAAATATAAAAAGAATAAATACAAAGTAATTAAATGCAAGGTAGTTTGGGAAAGATGGCACTAGCAGTTAAGAGGTTAGACATATGCATTAGCAATGTCGATTTGACAGCTATATGGAAGATAGATTGAAGAAAGAAGGCTGGATGAAACCGAAAAACTTGTATAAGCAAAACTAATGCCCCTACAATGAGAAGGCAAATAATGGATTAGAGTAGGGGAAACTTTATAACAAATTTCTCTGATAAAGGTTTAATATTATGTGGGTACATACATATATATATGTGGGTGTGTGTACAAATATACATATATGAACATATATATACATTTACACAGATATAAATAGCAGATATGTGACATTCCCCAATAGATAAACAGTGAAATAATATTAGCAAAATTCTCCCAAAAAATGCATACTACTAACAAACACATGAATGAATGTTCCAAATTACCAATAATAAGAGAATGTGAGTAAAAACAACACTTCACACCCACAAATAGGAATAAACAATATTGGAAGGGATTCGGAAAGTTTGACACACTAGTGCATTGTTGGTAGAGCTGTGAATTAGTACAATCATTGTGGAAAGCAACTTAGAATTGGACAAATAAAATGACTAAAATGCTTAAAAATATTCATATCTTTTGACCCAGAGATTTCTTTGCTAGGCTCATAACCACAAGGAGACCATTGATAAAAAGAACACCAAAATATAGCTGAACTTTTTTTGTGACAGCAAAGAACTGCAAACAAAGGAGCTGCCCACAAACTGGGGAATGAGTAAACAAACTGTGATATATGAATAGAGTGGAACATGATTATGTTGTAAAAAATATGAAGAATGTAATAAAAACAAATAAGCATAGAGGGTCTATATAAAAACTACTACAGAGTGAAGTAGAGGCAAAAAAAATTATATACACAATGACTACAATGGTGTAAGTGGAAAGAACAATCACAGAATAGAATCAAAAGGGAATATTACAAAAAAAAATTAAAGGAACACATTGTTTGAAAGAAGACATAGGAAACACCACCACCTTATTCTTTGGTAGGAGGGCTCACAAGTATTGTAATTATATATATTTTCAGACTTTTTTTTGATGTATTGCTCACTTGTGCTGACTCTTCCTCCCTTTCCTTCCCCCCCCTTCCTCCATCTTTTAACAACACTATTTGTTATATGGGATGACTCTCTGGGAGGAATTACATTTAGGTATACTAGAGAAAAATTACATTATTAAAAAGTTGTTATTGTTGTTGTTTTAAAGAGAAGTATACCAGATAATATTAGGTTTCAGACTAATGAATGACCAGACTCAAAGAGTAGTAATGAGTGGATTGATGTCATCCTAGAGAGAATGTTCAAGTGGATCATCCCAGAGTTCTGTCCCTGATCATATTCTGTTCAGTAGGTTTTTTTTTAAATTATTGTCTTAGATCAAGGCAGAGATAACATATTCATCAAAATTTCAGATGACACAGAGCCGCAGAGCCTATCTAACACAAGAGATGAGCGAATCGTTGTCTAAGAATATCCTGACAGGCTAGAATGAACGGCCAAATCTAATATGATGAAATATAAGTGTGATCTCTACTTAGAATCCTTGTGATTCTGAGTCACTGGCTGCCCAGGCTGAAAATTCCTTCTATCCCCGCATGTCAGCCTCATTTTTCTTGTATCCCTATTCTACCCTTCCATTGTTCCTCCTGGAAACCTGGGTTCATTGCTAGCAAACTACTCTTCATAATTGTCCTAGCCTCTCTTCCCCCAAATTATGATTTATATATATATATGTATATATATAGACACACATATATATGTGTGTCTATATATATATATAATTCTACATGTATAATATAGATATATAATTCAATTTTCTATGTACATGCCATTTACCCCAAGAATGTAAGCTCCTTGTTTAATTTTTGTCTGAATATCCAAAAGAACTAGCATAGCCCACAGAACATTTTTTGGATCAGGTCTATGTTATAGAAATTTCTGGCAATCCCATTCCATCTCATCTCCTCCAGCAGGATGCCCCTTCTAGCATTCTCACTCTCTCATTTACCTTCCAACTCTTCCTTCCTATTGGCTGCTTCTTTGCTCTACTGCCTGTCAACATGCTCGTGTTTCCCCATTCTCTAAAACCCTCATTTAATCCTGATAGCATCTTTCCACCCTTTAGTAGTTAAATTCTTTAAGAAGGCTTTCTACAGCTAGGCCATCTACAACTAACATTTTGATTTCCTTTCTTAACTCTCTACAATCCAGTATCTGACCTCACCATTCATCTGAAACTGCCCTCTTAAAAGTTTCTAACAATCTCTTAAATTTCAAATATAATGGCCTTTTTAAAAATCTTCATTCTTTTTGACCTCTCTGCAGTTTTTGACACCATTAATCACCCTTTTCTCCTTAATACTCTCTTCTTTGACATTACCCTATCTTGGTTCTCCTCCTACTCATCTAACCATTCCTTTTCAATCATTTTTGCTGGATCCTTATCCAAATCATTCCCGCTATTTATGGATGTCCTCAAAGGTTCTGGCTTAGGTCCTCTTCTATACTATTTCATTCGATCTCTTCAGAAGCCATGGGTTCAATTACCATCTCTATACTAATGATACTCAGATCTATTTATCCAGCTCTAACTTCCGTGTTGACCTCCAGTATTGTATTTCCAATTGATGGACATCTTAAACTGGATGTCCTGTAGACACCTAAAACTCAACATGTTCAAAACTGAACTTATTATTTTCTTCCTCAAAAACTCTCACCTCTTACCACTTCACACCTGTCAGATTGGCTAAAATGACAGGAAAAGTTAATGATGAATGTTGGAGGGGTTGTGGGAGGGCTGGGACACTGATGCATTGTTGGTGGAGCTGTGAACGGATACAGCCATTCTGGAGAGCAATTTGGAGCTATGCTCAAAAAGTTATCAAACTGTGCATACCCTTTGACCCAGCAGCATTTCTATTGGGCTTATATCCCAAAGAAATCACAAAGGAAGGAAAAGGCCCCACATGTGCAAGAATGTTTGTGGCAGCCCTTTTTGTAGTGGCTAGAAACTGGAAATTGAATAGATGCCCTTCAATTGGAGAATGGCTGAATAAATTATGGTATATGAATATTATGGAATATTATTGTTCTGTAAGAAATGACCAGCAAGATGATTTCAGAGAGGCCTGGAGAGACTTACATGAACTGATGCTGAATGAAATGAGCAGAACCAGGAGATCATTATACACGGCAACAACAGTACTATATGATGATTAATTCTGATGGACATGGCTCTCTTCAACAATGAAATGTTTCAAACCACCTCCAATTGTTCACTGAAGAAAGCCATATACACCCAGAGAGAGGGATGTGAAATGTGGACCACAACATAACATTCTCATACTCCTTGATTGATGTTTGCTTACATTGTGTTTCTTTTATCTGATATATCGTTTGTGTAGATAAGATTTTTCTTGCACAACAATGATAAGTTTGGAAATATGTATACATATATTCGATTTGCCAATATTTTAACATAATTAACATTTAGTGGATATCCTGCCATCTAGGGGAGGGGTGGGGAGTTGGGGGGAAAAATTTGTAACAGAAAGCTATGTAAGGGTTATTGTTGAAGAATTATCCACAGATATGTTATGCAAATAAAATAAAATTTAAAAAAAAACTCTCACCTCTTTCTAATTTACCTTGTACCATTGAGAGTACTACTATCTTGCCAGTCCCCTAGGCTCTCTCATCAACTCCTCATGCTTTCTCACCACATCCAAACTGTTGCCAAGGATTGTCAGTTCCACCTTTTTAAGATAACTTGGATACATTCTCTTCTCTCCTCCAAAACTGCTAACCTTGGTGTAGTTGTTCATCACTTCGCATCTGGATTACTGAAACAGCCTGTTGGTTGATCCCTCTGCACAAGTCACCCACCATTCCATTCTACTATTCTGTCAAAGTAATTTTTCTAAAATGCAGGTTTGTCCATGTCACACAGCCCTACTCAACCAGCTATAGTGGCTCTCTATTATCTCCACAATCAAACATAAAAATCCTTCTGTTTGACATTCAAAGATCTTCATAATCTGTGCCTCTTCTCGCAAACCCCACCTTTCCTGTCTTCTTACATCTTACATTTCCTTACATCTTTGGATTCAATAACATTGACTTCCTTGCTTTTCTTTTCTTTTTTCTTTCTTATTTGCTTTTGCTGAGGCAATTGAGGTTAAGTGACTTGCCCAGGGTCACACAGCTAGGGAATGTTAAGAGACCAGATTTGAACTCAGGTCCTCCTGACTTCAGGGCTGGTGCTCTATCCACTGTGCCACCTAGCTGCCCCCTTGCTTTTCTTAGGACAAGATATTTTGCTTTCCAACTCTGTGTATTTTAATTGGCTTCCTCCATGCCTGAAATGTTCTTCCTCCTCATCCCTACACCTGGCTTCCTTAACTTCAAGTCCCAGGTAAAATATTATCTTCCATAGGAAACCTGTCTTGCTCCCCCTCTTTTATAGTACCTGCCATCTGTTAACTATCTCTAATTTATCCTGAATATAACTTGTTTGTACATAGTTGCATGTATCATTTGTTTGCATAGACATTTTCATCTTTTCCGTTATACTGTGAGGTCACTGAGAGAAGAAATTGCCCTTTGGGGGGGTACATAGAAGATGCTTAAGAAATGTTTACCAACTGATTAGTGAAGAAATCTCTTTCATAGATGCAAATCAGTATCTGTTCTAAAGAGTTTCTTGGTATATAGTTGGTACTTAATAAATGCTTGAGATGAATTGAACTAGGTGAAGCAAACAGGTTCAATATAAGAAAGATAATTTTCATATAATTAATGTTGTCTAAAAATGGAAGAAACTCTTTAAATAGAAAATATTTCTTATTACTCAGGGTCTTCAAGAATAGGTTTTGCAACATTTATAGTGTTGGAGAAGGGATTTTCATTCATGTATGGATTGGACCAGGGGACTTTTGACATCCCAAACTGAGATTCTGCATAAAGTTCCATAGTTCTCCAAGGATGACCCAAACTGCCCTAGATTAGGAAAGGCTTTAGAGTATGGGCAAAATGTTGAGTTTATTTAGATTGTAAAGAAATGCAATTCAACACCATTTAACTGTTCAGTGATGAAGATGAGAGAGAAGAAGGGGTGAGAGCAGGGGATTCTGGGCACAGAGAAGAGTGTGAACAAAAGCAGAGGCAGGAAAATAAAAAGCGCCTATGTGGAACATAAGTAATTCAGTTTGACTAGAATATAGATTATGTAAAGAAGAACAGTATAATATATAGGATTACTTACCATCTAGGAGAGGAGGTGGTGGGGGAGAGGGAGAAAATGGAACACAAGGTTTTGTAAGGGTCAATGGTGAAAAATTATCCTTGCATATGTTTTGAAAATAAAAAGCTTCAATTAAAAAAAAAAGAGGAACAATATAAAATAAGGCCATATAGGTAGGGTAACATCAGGTGATTCAGGGTTTTGAGTACTAGGCTAAAAAGTCTGAACCTTCCTCAGGAGGCAATTTGGGAACATTAAAAAGTTTTGAGCCGAGAAATTATCATTTATAATACTATTAAAATGTTTTACATTTATAAAACATATATTGATTAAAAAATAAGAATAGTAACTATTTTATAAGATGTTATACTCAGCTCTGGTACTATGTCCTCCATAAGTAAGACCTTGCTTGATACCCCTAGGTTTTATCATTTCCCCCCAGCTTTATTTTATATTTGACTTTGCATTTATATGTTATGTCCTTGAATGGAATACAAATTCCTTGAGAACCAGAATTATATCTCTTTTGTCTTTGTTTTTCTATATCCTAGTTTATAGTAAGCTTAATAAATACTTCCAGAAACATTTTCCTCATAACCCCTCATGGAGAGTATAAGTACTATTATCCTAAGGAAAGTATGAGGCAATAGACATTCAAGCAAATTAAATGATTTGCCCACAGTCATAAACTTCATAAGTGTCAGAGCCAAGGCTTGAAACTGTCTTCTGTATATCTGCAAATGTAATGATTTTTCTCCATGACACTATATTTCTTGTCTCTACTTAAAAGAAGTGAAGCAATGTGAAAATATTTTATGAGCACTTAAGGAAACTCTAAAACTAGGATGGCACGGTGTATAGAGTATTGGTCCAAGAGTCAAGGAGACTCATCTTCCTGGCTTCAGATATTTATTAGCTGTGTGATCCTGAGCAAGTCACTTAACCCAGTTTTCTTATCTGTAAAGTGAGCTGGAAAAGAAAACCATTCTGGTATCTTTGTCAAGAAGACCCCAAACATGTCCAACAAAGAGTTGGACATGACTGAACAGCAACACAAACAAAAACAAAACAAACAAACAAAAAAAAAAAAACTAGAGTAAATGCAGTTTTATACTTGCACTCAAAAAAAATCACTAAATAAATAAAAATAAATTTAACTTTAAAGCAACTATTATCAGTATGAAATGGAGAAAGCATAGCTACATAAGTTTGTATGGAAAAAAAAGCCCAAGGTTTTAATGGATCACAAGCTCAATATGAGTAAGGAGTACACTATAGCCACCTAAAAAAGTTAAGATGACTTCTTTGTTTTACATTAATAGAACAACAATATGCAGAGTTAGGAAAGTGATAGTCCCCTTCATCCTTGTTCTGGTCAGAGCACATTTGACATATCTTGTTCAGTTCTGTAAGCCAAATTTTCAAAATGATATCAACAAACTGGAGTTCTTTCAGAGAATACTAGAACTATGTCATACAAGTATCAGTTGAAGGAATTGGAGAGGGGCGTGTGTGTGTGTGTGTGTGTGTGTGTGTGTGTGTGTGAAGACGAGATTTGAGTGGACATAAGAGCTACCTCCAAGTAACTGAAGGATTGTCATTAAGGAAGAAGGAATAGACTTACTCTGCTTGGCCCTATAGAGGGAAAGTATGGTGAGACTGTGAGGAAGCAGATTTTAGCTTGACAAAAGGAACAATTTCCTAACAACCAGAGCTATGCAAAAGTGGTAATGGTCATGTCAGGAAGTAGTGAGCTCCTCATTACTTAAGGTCTTCAAACATAGGCTAGATGATCACATATAGAGGGAATTCTTTCTTGGGCAGTTGGACCACATGACCCTTAGAGGCAATCAGATTGCTCTCTGACTCTGAAAATAACTTTTTATTTTCAATGCATTCAGAAGTACTGACTTGGGAATTGGGGGTGGGGAGAGTAGACTTTAAACATTACAAATGCTCTCCTAATCCTTCCAATCCCAACTACTTCCACCAAAGCAAATTTACAAGTCTAGCCAAAGTGGCTCAGCCCAAGCCCTTTCTTCATAAAAATAAGATGCCTCTTATTCTCTCCATCAGACAGCAAGGTCAATTACATCTGCAACAGACTGATATGGGGATAATTAAATCTGTCTGTCATTGGGATCTTTGTTGCTGGTCAGAATATGCCTAGAAATAAAGACTCTGGATCAGTATGTCCCCTCTGTGATCCAATGCTGGAGAAACTCTATTAAGAAGCAGACTCAGAAAATTGACCAAGGTCAACATCAGTTCATTAACACAGGATGTATGGATACTCAGCATCCAGAAGAATGGGTTAAGCAAAGCTAAATTTCTGTAAAGCAAGTTATAGAAATGGAGTTTCATAGAGCTGGAAAGAAACTTAGAGATCACTAAGGACAACTCCCTCATTTTATAACTGAGGAAACTAAGTCCAGAAAGATTATATCATTTAATCAATGTCAAAATAGGTAGTAAGTACCAGAGCTAGGATTTGAACTAAGATATTCTGACTCTATAGCTTTCTACTACACCACACTCTAGGAAATACTCAAAACAAGGCAACCAAGAGCCTGGATTAACTTTATATTTATTTTGTGAATAAATTTCGCTCTTGTAGAGAGAGAGCTAGCTTCAAAACCAAGAAAACATGGGTCTCTGAATAATACTGTGTGATGTCGCTAAATCTCACAGTGCCCTAGGCAACTCTCTCTTGCCTTTTTCTTCCCTCCCCTCCCTCCTCTCTCTCTCCCCTCCTCTCTCTTTCTGTTTCTTCTCCTTTTCCTCTTCTTCCTTCTCCACCTCCTTCATTTTCTCTTTCCTCCTCCCCTTTCCTTCCCTCTTTCTCTCTTTCTCTCTCTCTCCATTACCCTCTTCCTCTCTGTCTCTTTCTGTGTGTATTTCTCTTGTCTCTGTCACTCTCTGTCTTTGTCTATCTCTATCTCTTCCCCTCTCCTTCCCCAACTCTCTTAAAGTACATATGCTGATCTTCCCTGGTTAAGAGCAGAGTTATGCTGGAGTCAATTCCAACTAGTCTATTGTTAAATTTCCAATATGAGTATTTACACCTTAGAAATCAGCAAAAATCAGCAAAATCAGGTACTCCACATCAAGGTTTGATGTCTTGTTTATTGATTGTCTAGTCTTAAGAAAGTGATGAATAAAATGTTTATAATGCAAATTAACCTTAAAAATAAGTCAAGTCTACATCATCCCTCCAGAGCCAGTTAGTTGATAAACATTTACCATAATACCTGTCTAGGAGTTTGCTAAACCAATGACATTACAGATCTAGAATCTTATCTATTATTTTGGATGTATCTTTTGTTTACTTATCCATTTACATGTCCTTTTTCTTATACCTAAGAACCTTCTTCTCTAAAGATGGACCTTTGAGTTTAGAGAGAAACAAGAGCAAGTGGTCTGTGAAGAAAGAATGTTTGATTCCCAACCCTCTTATTTGCTGCCTCAGGAAGCAGAGAAAGTCACTTTGAACTTCTAAAGCTGGATTTAGAGTCAGAGGAACCAGCTCTGACACTTATTACTTCTTTGATCTTGGGTAAATCCTTTGGGTCTCAGTTTCTTCATCTGTAAAAATGAAAGGTATTGGAGTAGATGATCTCTAAGACACCTTTCCAACTATAAAACCATGGTGCTTAGCAGAAAAAGGTATCCATACGTCTTTATAATGAAAGAATTCCCTCTCTGAGGATGGAAACCCTGAACTTGTCTAATATAAGTGACTGGCTTAGACTAATCAATCTGGCTAAATTTAAGAACAAAACATTCTTCTTGCTCCTGTTTTCTTCTATGCCAGTGGGTTATTAACCTGGGCCCCTGGAAGCACCTTTCTCTGGGCCTGTCTTGATACATATCTCATAACCAGAGTGACCAAAACTTGACTATCAATAGCTGAAATAGACCACTGAAGCCAGCTATGATTACTACTAAGAAGTACACTCTGACCTCCATATCCACTGACTGATGGTACCCACCACAGTTGACCCAATAATGACAGAAACATTCAAAACCCATTCATGGAGACTTTTGGTCTTCTAAGGGGAGTATCAAAATATAGATTTTGAGACTGAATCCTACATCATTTTACACATAAGAAATTTTACACAATGAAATTATTTGCCAAAGGTCACATAGAAATTCTGCCATTTATATACGCATATGTATACATACATATATACATTTTCATCATGGGCCAGGCATTTAGCTGAATCTACTTCTCCATCATTGGGTAGTGTGGTCTGGAAGCCTGATAAATGACCATCTCAGCTACCTAGAAGGGTGTGGCTCCTTAGCAGCTTTGTCTTAAAGGTACTCTAAAGTATAGAGTAGCAGGAAAAGATAGATTTGGAGGCAAATGATCTATGTTCAGGTCCCACTTCTGAAATCTGCTGGTTGTGTGAGCTTGGGCAAATCATTCAAACTCTACTTCTATTACCTCAAATGTAAAATGAAGGAATTGAATTCAATGACCTTTAAAGCCCTTTCACCTTTAAATTGATTATCTATTTAAGATCTATTATAATATTCCATAGGGCAACTAGGTAGTAATCTGGCTTCAGATACTTATTAGCTGTGTGACCCTGGACAAGCCACTAACCCCTGTTTGCCTCAGTATCCTCATCTGTAAAATGAACTGGAAAAGAATCTCTGCCAAGAAAAACACAAATGGGATCATAAAAAGTTGAACATGACTGAAAGATGACCAAACAACACATAATATTCCACAATACTAGTATTGTTCAGATTTTTTAAAATACCAGACTTGTGATTTTGTTGGTATAGCAAAATTTCTTCCACCAGAGAAAATTAATATCAGGTCTTCAACTTTTAGGCTTAGAGAGCTTAGAAGGAAAAGCTAAGTGAATTGTCAAAGGTCACACATCCAAGGCCTGTCTTCTAAAGTCAATCGATAAATCAAGATGTCTCTTCTAGTGATGAGACTTAGAAAAAAGGCTCACAGAAAACCTATATAAGGGAAGCTCATGCACTATGTAAATGTGTTTATTATTATCACAAGCTTTAAAAAGTATTTTTTAAAAGTAGGGGTGTTGGAGAGGAGGATCATTTTTGGTAAAACTTTAGCAAGAAAATATCTTTCTGTTCTAAGTTTCTCAATAAACCCTAGGTTTGTGTGAATCAAGTTTATTTCAAAATAAATCCAGAAATTGACACTGGAAATTCCCACTTCAGCTGAAGACAAATGTCAGAGGGTGAATTATTTATCTGTCCCCTCTTGGATGGGGTTTTAGGCAGACTCTTCCTGCTGAGAGCAGAGCTGTCTCTGGCAAAGATGGAGCGTGCACAGGTGCTGTGATGCAGCTGCTGCTCGAACACACAGAGAGAAGGATCAACTCCTTCACCTCCCTAGTTCCCAAACTCCCCAGCATGGTTGGGTCTCTGTGACATCTGTCTTGCTTTATAGATGGAAAGTTGGAGGATCACAATTATGCTGAGGATCTCTGCTCCTTCTAAGAAAGTTGAGGAAGGGGGAAACTTGAGACAGATGAGACATTTTCCCATCACTAGCTAGTTGTGTGACCTTGAAGAAGCCAGTGGGCCTCAGTTTCTTTACTGATAAAATGACAGGGCTAAATTATGTTACTTTTGATATCCTTCTGAACTCTGATATCCTAGAATTCCATATTTGCAATGACAGGTAACATCAGTGGCACTTAGCTGGACAGTTCCCCTCTGGAATGTCAGTAGCACTGAAGCCTCGGGATTACTTTATGAAAATGTGAGCAGGGGCAAAGGCAATGTATGTCAAAAGATCTGAGTTTAAATTTCCATTTGCTATTCATTACCTATATGCCCTGGAACACATAACTCTCTGGGCCTCAGTTTCCTTATCTGGAAAACAAGGGTGCTAGTTTATGTGAGCCTTAAGATCTCTCTTGCCTCAGAGTTCAGAGTAGCAACATCTAAATAAACCTGAAAGGCAACAACAACAGTCATAACTAGACTGGCAAGTCCCCTTTGGAATCTCAGGACCATGGAAGTGGAAAAATGGCTTTGTAAAAATCTAACCCACAAAGATCATTCCAAAAAGACCAGATTCCAAAGTGTGAATTGTCCATAGCAAGTTATTAGTGTTATAGGACCTCCCCCTGCTCTACCCACTTCCAACTTCCTCCTGTACCTGCTCTGACTGGAAAAGCATCCTCCTGAATTGAAAAAGTTATGCCCTGAGTCTTCTGCCTATCCTACTCTGCCTTGCCTTTTTCTTCTACCCTTTCAAGGTGAGAGATGAGCTGGAGGGGGGGGGAGAGGGAGGCATCTTTCAGAATCTCAACTCTCCCAAGCAGACTATGTCTTCAAAATTCACCCATAAAAGATGAAAGTGACATTGAAGATCATGATATGAAAGAAACATTTTCCAAAGGGGAAAAATGAAGCTAAGAGAGGGAGTTATCCAAGGTCACACAGTTACTTAGTAGCAGGGCCAGGACCCAGTTCTCCTAATTCCAAGTCTAGTACACTTTTCCACTTTCATCCCAGCTGAATGAAACAGCCTGACCTTTAAGTATTTGCTTATTTAAAAACACATATATAAACATAATACCCCTATACCCCACTAGTGAGTGGGCACCTCTAGTCATAAACGCGGTATTCCTGGGATGTTTAAAGGTTCTTTAGGACATCTTCACCTTTCCCAGTCAGAGGGAGCAGTGTATCTTTTCCAGGAAATGGAGTAACAGAAGAAGCACTCTGGAGGCACACACACACATACACATCCAGAAACACATGGGCACATCTACACAGAGATGAAAAAACACATCACGGACACTGAGCCACAAAGGTTTGGAAACACAGAGATCTATAGGGACATGAAGCAACACGCAGGTACATGCCAACCCACGGAGGGCCAGAAACCCCCCCCCTTCACACACACACACACACACACGAAGATGCGAAGGTGCAGACATATCCAGGCAAGTGGATTGTCGCGGACTTGGAGACACACAGATCCACAAACACACGGAGATATAGGGTATGTGCATGGGATCATTTTACTCCCGGCTCCGGGCTCAGCTTCCTCAGAAGCCCTGCGGGTGGGAGTGACGGATGGGGTTTCAGGGACCAGGTGCGCTCAGCTCCTGGACGTCCGCGGGGCGGACACACGGGAGCGCAAACATACAATACACACGCACACACACGCACGCAGACACAGTCGCGTATCCCCAAAATACGACCCCCCCTCGTCCTGCTCTTGCCGCATCTTCAGTGGTTGCTACTTACCCGCGGCTAGGCGCGCCGGTTTCCCCTGCTCCTGCCAGGGGGCACAGCCATCCCCACTTATACCTTCCTGGGCACAGTCGGCTCAAGTGGGAACGAACCTTGCTGCGCAGGTTGCGCGCAGGTCGCCAGGGCTAAGGATGCACCGGTGAGGGAAGATCTCCCGACAGCTCCGACGGGCGGGGCGCCAGGCGGGGCACACACGGCAGAAGCCTGGGACTCACTGCAGCTCCTGCCTCCGCAGCCGCCGGCTAAAGAGCCGCCGCCGCCCCTCCCAGCCCGCCCCAAGTCAGGCTGCGCACACCAAGAGAATCCTGGGCGCCGCCTCGCGGCCGCGAAGAACACTGAAAATTTGGGGGGCGGAGGGGAAGAAGAGAAGGCGGAGATGCGTGGAATGGGGCCAGGGCACAGAATGCGAGCGGCAGTCGGGGGGCATAGGCAGTGTCTTTCGCATGCATAGCATCTAGTGGTGTTGGGAGGGGCCTGGCAGTGCCCATCCCTCACAATCTGGCAACACCCTATCCATCCAGATTATCTCCTTACTACGTCCTTCCACGAACTCAATACTCCACTCTCCCCAGACTGAACTCTCCATCCTCCCAATATATTGTGTCCTCCCACCTTCACCCCATCCTCTCTGGTCATGTTTCCCTATGACTAGAACATCTTCCCTTCTTTTCTTCCTGAATTCCTTCCTAACTCAAGTGCCGCTGCCTCCAGCAGGCTGGGCTCGATGCCCACTGTAGGAAAGGACCTCTCCCAGCTCCGCACTCACCTGTTTTTCCCAAGTACTTATATTGTAATCTTGCCTATTACAGTTATTGGTGTACCTTATTCCCCCTAGTAGCCTTGGCAAACTCAATCAAGGTAGGAATGTTTTATTTAAATGGTGTCTTGCCACCAGCGCCTAGGAAATGTTCTGAATACAGTGATCACTTGATCTTGGTTGAATGGAGAATAGCTCCCTAGACTATGGGGAGGGGGAAGGGCTGGAACTGGGGTTCCCCTCAGTTGTTACCCTTCCACTGATCTCCAACAGCAGGGTTCTTGCAGTTCTGTTTCTCAGACTTTTCCTTTCCCCTTCCCTTTCTCTCCCCCCCCCCATCCCAGCCCAAGGAGTTAGTCCTCGCTTTGAAAGGTTCAGACCAGGAATGGGGCTGAAGGTAAAGAGGAGAGGGAACAGCGAGGCTGTCCAAGATCCCTTTGATCTGGGGCTCTATAAGATCTTAAAATATTCTCAGAAGCTGCTGAATAAAAGGAGGAAGTTAGGAAAAGCCAAAAATCAATGGCAGGACAGAGCAGCAGACAGGAAGACAGTAGATGCCCATTAACTCTACAATATGTTGGAGCTTAGTTCTTTGAGAAAATGAAGCTCAGCATGCTTAGCTCAGGCTAATTGACTTGATCAAAGTGATCTGACTGGAACTAGAATCAAGTTGCCAGGTGGCAGGTGGAACCCCCATTAGGGTCTGTTGTTTTACTAGTCCAGGATCACAAACCACAGTAGAGAGAATGGGTCAGTGTAAACAATCTATCATATGACTCTGCTGGGAAATCACTCCAACTCCATGGGAGGAGGGAGTTAAATGTGCCCAAAGCAAATATACTCTCAATTGAAGGAGCAGAGCAGAGCATCACCATATGAACTGAAATAGAGGTTCTATGACATGTGAAAGAGTAAGAGAGTGTGTCAAGAGAGGAATTTATCCCATCTCTCCATCAGGTAGCTCCCTATTTTCTCTAATTATCCTTGCTAATGAAGCCCGAAGCTCTGTTGCTATCTGCATCCCCTAAATTTAGTGGTCCTTAAATTCATCTCCCTAGGACAAAGATTTAAGTCTTTTCCCTCTAGTTACATGTTTGCACTTCATCATTAAGGGGAATGCACTTGGCCAAGGGAGAGGAGATGCCCTTAGCTACAAGCTTGTAGGATACAGATGTGTATTTCCTTTCTACAAGGCACATCAATGTCTCTTCTTGGAAGTTAGGGAAAGGCCAAAGAGGGCCCTTTTCTGCCATAAGTCACACTTAGGACAGGACTGGTCATGTCCTCAGTCTAGGCCAATATGGAAAGCCCAGGATAGAATCAAGAAAAACTGGATTGTAACCCTAGATCTACCACTAACTAGCTGAGTGATCCTAAGCAATTATTTTTTTTTCTCTCTAGACTTCAAAATCTTCTGAATTTTGAGGGAGATTGGACCAGATAGAATTTTAGATCTGAACATAGATAACTATAATATAGAATAGGAAAGGAAAACTTGGATGAGTTACAAAGGAGATGCTAGAGGAAATTTGTGAAAGAAAAGGTCCTTCCAGTTGAGAGGGATCAAAGAAGGTTTCAGGAAAGAGGTAGACCCCAATGTGAGCCTGAAATGATTTCAACTTAGCAGATAAAAAGCCCTTTAGAGGATTTACTACCTGGCCTTTACTATCTCTGTCACCAATTGTCACTGAATAATTGTTTAGGAAGTCATTCTGAACATAACCAATTGACCAATCCCTATAGCCCCAGATCCACAGCCGACCCAAAACCTGTCCTGACTGCAATGATACCCCCCAATCTCCTAAAGGTCTTTGTGCAAAGCAAGTTTTGGGGAAGGGGGTTAATCCTTTTTCATAAGAAGCATGAGGTTTTCAGATATTTCTCTCTGTTTCAAGGGGCCATTATCACTTGAAAATGAAATTATTTTCTAGCCCAATGGAAACATTTCCTTTCCTTCAGTTATTTACCAAACAGTCTGATCTGAGTTTTCTTGCTAACTGACTGGCACTACTCCCAAATCAGGGATTATTTCATAGGATAATGAGTGCAAGTAAAAATGAACATGTCCTTTCATTAACACCTAAATAAGAAATGGAAAGATCACCACCAATAATAACAAAAACCAAAACTGAATGCTGGGTAATGATAATTATCAAGTTTTGCCTTGAGGAAAAAAAGAAGCAAAAAGATACTACTCTCCTTTCTTTGCAGAGGTGGGAGACCATGGGTATTGAACATTGTATCCCATCAGACTTGATTGATATGTTAGTTGTGCTGAATTGCATTTTTCCCTCTCTTTTTCAATATTTTTAGTGACGGCTCATTGGGTGGTAAAGGGGGATATATTCAGAGATGAAGGTATTATAAAAACAGAAATGTCAAATGTTTTTAAATTAAAAAAAATAAAAACCATTTAGGCACCAGAAGAAGGTCAAAAGAGGAGGCAGAAGTTCCTGGTTCTGGTACAAACTTTCTGTGATCATGGGAAAGTCTCTGTTCCTGGGGATTTAGTTTTCCTTTTCCATCTCTATGAATATGCTTGAACTACTCATCTCAATGGAATTTCTTGGTTTTCCTGCTTATACATAGCTGTTTCACATTTTCTTCTTTTCCATTATTTGAAAGCAAGGACTCTATTGATTAGAGAAATGCAAATTAAGACAACCTTCAGGTACCACTATATACCTCTCAGATTGGCTAAGATAACAGGAAAAGATAATGATAAATGTTGGAAGAAAACTGGGACACTAAAACATTTTTGGTGGAGTTGTGAACTAATGCAACCATTCTGGAGAGCAATATGGAATGATATCCAAAGGGCTATCAAACTGTGCATACCTTTTGATCCAACAGTGTATCTATCCCAAGAGATCATAAAAAGGGAAAAGGACCCCGACATGTGCAAAAATATTTGTAGCAGCCCTTTTTGTAGTGTCAAAGAACTGGAAATTGAGTGGATGGGCATAAGTTGGTGAAAGGCTGAATAATGTATGAATTATTGTATGTGAATGTAAAGGAATATTATTGTTCTATAAGAAATGACCAGTAGGATGATTTCAGAAAGGCCTGGAGAGACTTACATGAAGTTATGCTAAGTGAAGTGAATAGAACCAAGAGAACATTGTACACAGCAACAAAAAGATTATGTGATGATCAACTGTGATGGATGTGACTTTTCAACAATGAGGTGATTCAGGCCAATTCTAATAGACTTGTGATGGAGGAAGCCTTCTGTCAGAAAAAGGGCTATGGGAACTGAATGTGGATCACAACTTAGTAATTTCATCTTTTTATTATTGTTTCCTTGCTTTTTTTCTTTCTTATTTTTTTTTCCTTTTTGATCTGATTTTTCTTGTGCAGCATGATAAATGTGGAAATACGTTTAGAAGAATTGCATGTGTTTAATCTATATTGGATTGGTTGCTGTCTAGGGGAGGAGGAGAAGGGAGAAAAATTTGGAATGTAAGGTTTTGCAGGGGGGTGGGAAATTATGTGGCATGCATTTTGAAAATAAAAAGCTATTATTAAAAAAATAAAGCAAGGATTGTCTTCGCTTTTCTTTGTATTCCCAGCACTTAGCACTGTACCTAGCAAATAGTAGGCACTTAATAAATGTTTATTGATTTGACTCCTAGTAGAATTGTGTGGGAAAGAGCCAGCTCACTTATTGACTGTACATTTCTGGGACAGCCTGTGTCCGTGCTGCCTTGCACGTTAACAGAGCCAAGAACAAGCAAGGAATTGTGACCTCCCTGTTTCTTCTCTACCATCATCCCCCACCCAACCCCAGGATGAGTGCAGAATATTAACACTGTGCCTTGCAGCTCACTCAGAGAGAGAGCATGAAGTTACTGAGGACAAGATCAAAAGCTTGAAACCTGAAGAGTCCATCTGGATTTGTTCAAAGGAAGGACAGTCCTTGGCATAGCTCCAAGATGGATACTGCTAGTCACAAAAGAGATAGTGTTGGGAAAGTAATTGGTTCAGCACAACACTTCTGAACAATCTGGGAGAGGGGGCTGACTAAGTAAAGTGGAAAGTCTTGGCTGTAGCATCAGAGGACCTAGATTTGAATCCCTAGCTCCTTCCTGCCAGGTGACCTTGACTTAGACATTTACCTCTATGGATTTCATTTTTCTCATCTGTGAATTGAGGGGGTTGGATTCTAAGGATCCTTCCAGCTTTAAATATTTGATCCTATATTGGTAACAATAACCTTAGGACAATGGCATCTCTGGGAGCAGCCCGTGTCAAAAGTGCATCAAATGTCTGCTGTATGGATGTCAGCATCAAGATCTTATGAAGATCAGAGTAGTTAAGGGTACCTGGGGCTGCCAAAGCTTCCCCAAGATCTGCAGCACTCATACAAATCCATCCAAGGTGGGGGGAGCAGAAGCCATCAATGTATCTGTCAAGATGTCCCATGAGTCCCTTTCCCAACCCCAGAACTGCCCAAGGCCTCTGCTTTGGAAATAGAAACCTAGGGAAAGGAGTGAATTCAGCCACCTATCAATCAAATATGCAGTGAGACTTCTGCCCCCAAAGCTCTCATCATTACTCACTCCATACAAGTACAAGTACACTGTGTTCTACAACTGTCCAGGGCAGGGATGCTTAATTTTGTTTTGAATCATGGATCCCTTTGGCAGAATCCATGATGAAACCTATGGATCTCTTCTCAGAAAGATATATAAATAGATATATATGTGTGTATACCGGTATACATACATATTCATACACATACATAAAGATATAAATAGATATACATACATATCTAACCTGCCCCCACATATATAACATATAAATGCATATATGCAATATGTATCAATATATTGTAATATGTAATATAACATATATAATACATAAGTACTATTAATTAAATATAAACACACACATATTCATATGTAGATACACATACCTAGAAACAGGAGAACTTGAGTTCAAATCTGGCCTCAAACACTTATTTGCTGAGTGATTCTGGGCAAGTTACTTATTTGGTTACCTCAGTTTCTTTACCTGTAAAATGAGCCCAAGAAGGAAATGGCAAACTTCTCTAGTAATTCTGCCAAGAAAACCCCAAACTGGATTATAAAGAGTTGGATATGACTAATTGACAAAACAACAATAACAAAAATAGGTGACATATAGACATAGAAATAGATGTAGAGATATGGTATAGAGAGAGAGGGTTTTTTTTGAAAATACATTTCCCTATATTCCCCAAGCTGAATGTATATCAGCTACTCACTCACAGGTCTGATGGGCATGTAAGGAAAATTCAGCCACACTCTTGTGTGGGCTGACTTAGCCCCTTCCTAGGCAGCCTCTTTAGATCACCTGACATATTTGATTTTTCCTTCACTTCCAGGGGCTCACCATATTGGTGCCACACTTATTTTGGACATCCTATCAACTTTATCCTTACTGTAATCTAAAAATCCAGAATTCAAGTGATCCCTCCACAGCTAGATTATGGACATTCAATAGCACACCCAGCTTAGAATGATATTTTTAAGTGTATAAAGCAAAGTACATAGGATTAGAAAGAAGGTTATGTTGAAATGTAATTATCAAAATATTTAATTAAAAATAAAGTTCTCTGGGACACTAATACATTGTTGGTGGAACTGTGAACAGATCCAACCATTCTGGAGAGCAATTTGGAGCTATGCTCCAAAAGCTATCAAACTGTGCATACCCTTTGACCCAGCAGTGTTTCTATTGGGCCTATATCCCAAAGAGATCTCAGAGGAGGGAAAGGGACCCACATGTACAAGAATGTTTGTGGCAGCCCTTTTTGTAGTGGCTAGAAACTGGAAAATGAAGGGATGCCCATCAATTGGAGAGTGGCTGAATAAATGATGGTATATGAATGTTATGGAATATTATTGCTCTGTAAGAAATGACCAGCAGGATGATTTCAGAGAGGCCTGGAGAGACTTGCATGAACTGATGCTGAGTGAAACGAGCAGAACCAGGAGATCATCATACACAGTAACAACAATATTGCATGATGATCAATTCTGATGGACATGGCTCTCTGCAACAAAGAATTGTCTCAAACCAGTTCCAATTGTTCACTGAAGAAAACCATATACACCCAGAGAGAGGGATATGAAATATGGACCACAACATAACATTTTCATGATCTCTGTTGATATTTGCTTGCATTGTGTTGCCTTTCTCTGATTTTTTTTTCTTGTAGATAGGATTTTTCTTGCATAACTTGTCAAGTAATTCAACATTATTAATATGTCATGGACTTCCTGCCATTTAGGGGAGAGGAGGGGACTGGGGGTAAAATTTGTAATGGAAAGCTTTGTAAAGATCAATGCTGGGGAACTACCCATACATGTTATACAAATAAAAAGCTTTAATTAAAAAAAAAGAGTAGGACCTTCACTGGTTCACAGGCATAAGATGTTTGAATAGTATCTGGGCCTGGGTCTTCTGAAGAAGCAGGAACTGGTTTAACTCTCACACTTTCTGCTAATGTTTGCTTGCATTTTGTTTTCCTTCTCAGGTTTTTTTTCTTATAGATCTGATTTTTTCTTATACAGCAAAATAACTGTATAAATATATATGCAAATATTGCATTTGTCATATATTTTAATATAGTTAACATATATTGAACTACCTGCCATCTAGGAGAGGGAGTGAGGAGAAGGAGGGAAAAATTTGGAAAAGAAGGCTTTGCAAGAGTCAATGTTGAAAAGTTATTCATGCATATGTTTTGCAAATAAAAAGTTTTAATAAAAAAATTCATTTTTACAAGATTTTGAGTTCTACATTTTTCTCTTTCCCCTTCCCCTTTTCCAAAGATGGTGGGCAGTTTGATATAGTTTGTATATGTGCTCTCTTTTAAAACATATTTCTATATCAGTCACAGTTGGAAAAGAAGAAACAAATGAAAAGAAAAAAACAAGAAAGAATAGTAAAGTGGCATTCAGAATCCATAAATTCTTCATCTGCATATTGATAGGATTTTCCTTCCTGAGTCCTTTGTATTTGTCTTGGATCTGAGACTTTTTTATATCCCAAAACTTTACTAATACTCTGTATCATTTTAATATTTAAAAAATAAATATATATTGCTTATTTAAAAAAAAACAAAGTTCTCAGACCCCAGATTAAGTACCCCATTCTGCATGTTCACACCATGAATTCCACACAGAGGAAGCAAACTCCTGTGGTTCTGAGGGTTCCAGGCCCCCAAACTCATCTGCATTTCTCCCTTTCATGCTGCAATTGGAACAGTGATTAGGACTCTCTACTACTGTATTCTCTTCTAAGCCACATTCTGCTCTCCTGCCAAAATGTACTTCATAGTATCCAGACTAGATTTTAAATAACTTAATGCATCTGGTACCGGTTCTCTAGTCCTGTTTCCTGATCCCTCTAAGAATCCCTATAAATTACAACCTTTTCCCATTGAAACTACCACTGTAACAATCAGACCTGGGGAACATCTTCGTTAGCAAATCTCGTCCCCTCTAAGATCCATACCTGGTGTCCCATTTGTATGTTGCCTACCAATATAAATCCTGTTTGGTTTTGATGTGTCATTAAATTAAGACTTCACTAAGCATGAAACTGGCTGATGAGACAGGCTGATGGAAAATGTGATTTTTCTTTCCTTTGTAAGTTTGCTGCAGAACCCAGTCAACCAGAAGAAAGATAATCAGTTAGAAAGGGTCTATGGTTAAGGACCAATGTTCCATTCGTTTAGGATATTCAGTTTGAGACCACACTATTAAAACCTGTCTGATGACTTCCTAAAAAGCTAGGATATCTTGGTCTGCAGATTGAATGGAGTCCTCACCTGTGAACCAAGAAGGAGAGAGGAATCCAAAGTGTGTACATAATTCCCTACTTCTACACCCCTTCTATTGGTGGAGAGGAAATGGCAGAAGGATCAGGAAGTTGGTTCCTAGGTTCTTTGAAATGACTTAGCCAAGAGCTCTGGATTCATTCCAATCTCCCCACAGCTGCCAAAATAATCTTACTAACGTACTATGAGTTGTTCCCTTTTACCAACAGGATAAAATAAACTCTTCTTAGATTGGCACATAAAACCATCAACAATTAGGTTATATCCTACCTTTCTAGCAATACTTCATATTATTCCTCTTTGTTCCTGACTAATGGTCCAACCAAACTGAACAGTACTATTTGTTGTTTTCATCTCCTGCCTCTGGGCATAGGCACAGGTACAGCCTGTCCCCCCATGCCAGGATTATACTGCCTTGTTCTCAGCCTGTGGAAATTCTTGTGTTCCTTCAAGGCTCAGCTCAGGCAGCTCCCGCTTCCCTGATTGCCCCAGCTGAAAATACTCTCTTCTTCCTCAAATTGTCCTAAAGTACTTCATCCAAATCTCTCCTTTGTACACAAAAAATGACACTCAAATGGAATTTTGACCCCATCAATGAAGATGGTCCTCGAAGTGACTCATCACATCCCATCCATGCCTGACCATCCAGTGCCACTCTTGTCCTTGGTCTGCCAAAAGTTCACCACAGAGACATGCTGATATGTTGAGGGGCATCCTTGTTTATTCTTCATATATCCAGGGTGCTAGTGGAGCCCAAAGCTATCCCTTGCTCTTATCTTGGGACTAGTTCTTTTTGGTCATATATTTTTTCAATGATATTTTTTTTTTACTCCATTGTAATTCTTCATTTATAGAATGGCTATGTGGCACCATAGTGCGTGATTCTGGGCAAGTCACTCACTTACCCCTGTTTGCCTCAGTTTCTTCATCTGTAGAATGAACTGGAGAAGGAAATGGCACCGGTATCTTTGCCAAGAAAACCCCAAGGTCACAAAAGGTCAGACAGGACGGAAAAACAACTGAACAGCAATCAGCACAAATTCTTTATTTGTAGTCTATTTGTTCACATTTGCTAAGTACTTTTCCATTGACCTTAAATAATACTCCTGTAAGTCCTTGGAGACTAGCATTTCATGGCTTCGACTCATTGCCATATAAAACCTGTAGAAAATTTGTATCAAAAGATGAAAATTTATTTCTGAGAGAAATCTGATGTTATTAAGAGAGTCTTGCATTTTCTTCTCTCAGGTCACCCAATTTTCTCTTTTCTTGCTGCGTAGCTCTATACTCAATTCTTTGTTCATTTGCAGAGTTTGTCAAAGATAAATGTTTAGATCCATCTAACTGCCTATCATAATCTAAACAATAAGTATTCTTCATCTACTTGGTTTTTCCTGTATGGATGGCTGCACCAAATTCTATGGAGTAGGTATAGCTCTTTTTACAGATCCCTCCCCAAACCCAAAATGATCTGGGGCTTGATACAGCCAAAATGATGTTATCTGCCAGCAGTATCACCTAGAGGACTTCACACAATTGTAAGGATTTCCTCTTCAATGTTAATTCTGTGCTTGATCTCCATGACTGTGGTAAGCATATCTGGCAAACATATGCTTTTTTATTTTATGCCTCACCTGATATTAATGATCAGAGGGTCATTGAACAAAGTTATGTCTGTTACTGGGAGTAGACGAGAACATTTAAATTATCATTTTGCTCTGCACAGTAGGATCTTGTTTTCCTTACATCTTTTAATAAAGTATAAAGTGGAAGGATGTGGTATGGAATGGTACTTATAAAAGGATGGGGGATTTATTCATAGGAAACTTTAATGTTTAATGTAAATTGCAATTTAGGCATAAAAGTTTGCAGTTGTTAATCATTTCTCAGGGTTTTTTCTATTTGTTTTTTCCCTAATCTTCTGGTATGTTCTTTTCTTTCAAATGCCATATGAATCAATCTCTCAAAATCATCACAAATTTCTCACCTTTTGTAAAGCTCTCTTTTATATGCACTTGATTCAATGAATTTGTTTTCCCCACTACTTCTACTTCTACCTTTTCTACAAGCTCATATGAAACTGTGATGAGTCTTAGTATGGTGGCTCCACTGTCCTGAGGTTAGACAAAGTTTATTTGAAAATCTTTGCATTTTTCTTCTTTTTATTTTCCTCTGTTCATTCATATTCTTTAATGTCTTTACTATGACTTTGTTTAGTTGGTTTTCTCAATAAATTTTCTTTAAAATGGTTTGTCCTTCATCATTTCTTTCTATTTTGTGGGCTAATGCTGCTCATAATCTCATCACTATGACTTTACTCTCTGATCCTCTCTAGCCCATGAGAAGCTAGAACTATACTCTTGGGGTCCCCCAGCTCTGATAGATAATCTTTCATCTTATCTTTCCAGATCCCAGACCTCCATGACATTTCCTAGACATCTCATCATGTCTCTCCTCCTCATGCAGGTATGATCTCTCCCTATTCTCTACATTTCTCTTCTAGGTCCTCTTTATGTATTGTTTCCCCCATTAGAATATAAGTTCCTTTAAAGCAAGAACTATCTTGTTTGCTTTTATTTGTATCCCCAGGGCTTAGCACAGTGCATGAAACATAAAAAGTAGTTGGTAAATGCTCTCTCATCTTCTAAATTGTGTTAAGTGTGGCTCCCACATCTCTCTGTTTGACAAGTAAGTAAAGTGTTTGCTGACTAAAGCTCTTTTGTTCTTCCTATTATAGCAACTGATTTATAACCTTTATTGTGATTATGAAATTATCGAAGCCTGTATATATAGTCTTTCTTCTGCATATGTTTCATTTTTCAGCTTGAATAACTTACATAAAGCAATTAGGATAGAATTTTTAATGCATGTCACATTTTTTATAACTTTTATTGTTTTCTTAAATTTAATTTTTTTTAAATTAGCTTTGTACTAATTTTGATCTTTGATTTTAACAAATCAGTGATCTGACTGTATCCAAACAGCAGATTTGGAAATTACTATAGCATCAGAACTGAGTTATTAAAATATAATCAATGTGATTTTTTTGCCTTTTTATTCAATGCTAAACATGTTCAGCACCTTCTGATCTTTCCTCCAAGAAAGTATTCATGATAGACAACTTACAAGGCTTCTGTGTAGTCTATAAGTCTTTGGCCTCTTGTTCCTTATCCATATTTCTAACATATTTCTCACCTTTCTCATATATTCCTTCTTTTGCATTGAAGTCACTAAATATTGAATAATATATTGATTTAATTTAGAGGACTTTATTGAGCTTTCTATAGAATTTTTTTGCCTCTTCAACTTTTGTAATAGGTTGGCACATATGCCCTGCCTTCTTATACCATATACCTTATACCCCTCCCTCCTTCTATAGGAAGCTTTTCCTGAAACCCTTTAATCCTAGTGCCTTTTCTCTGTTAATTATTTTCAGCTTATGATATACATTACATATGTATGCATATGTAATATATTTATATACATATATTTATGCATAGTTGTTTTATAGTGATACTCATTAGATTGTGAGCTCCTTAAAAAAAAGGATTTTCTTTTGCCTTTTTATTCCCAGTATTTAACACAGCACCTGGCACATAGTAGGCACATATAAATATTTATTGACTGATTAGTGATCGTTTTGCAAATGATTAACATGAGCCCTGAGATATGAGATGACCAAATATCACAAGAGATTGTTTCATATTGTTTTGGGTAATTTTACAGAATCAATTCTATTAATTGCCTTATTTACTTGTAAGGAGAAACCATGAGCCATCCTTCTATGAACCTACAACATCCTGCTTAATTCTGCCTTCATTTATAACGAGACTATCAAGATGTATCTAATTCCATTCCTTCAGTATTACAACCACTTATTCAAGGACTGATATTCACAGAGTTCTAGTAGCTAAGTCAAAAGTTTATAGACGGCCTAATTGCATATGATTCTTAGCAACCTCTACCCCCATTTATCCCAATCTTTTTTGGGGGGCTCTCTTTTAAAAAGTTATTGTTTCTGTTGTTTTTGTTGTTGTTGGGCAGCACCAGATATTGAACTATATTATAAGGTAGTAATTATCAAAATTGTTTACTACTGGGTAAGAAGTAGAAAGGCAGGTCAATGGATATTAAATTTACAGCAGCAAATAAACATAATAAACTTTTATATGACAAATGTTAAGACATGATTTGGAGATAAAAATTCATTATTTGTTAAAAATTCTTGGGAAAACTTTAAAGCAGTATGACAGAAACTGGGCATCAACTAATATCTTGTACCATTTACCCAACATAAGGCCAAAATGGATACATGACCTAGATATAAAGAGAGATTTTGCAAGAAAGTAAGAACATAGAGCATATTACTTAGCAGACTTACTGACATGTGAACAATTTATGAATAAGCAAGAGATGGAGCAAAGCTAACTGTAAAATAGGTAACTTTGATTATTTTAAATTAAAAAGAGTTTGTACAGATAAAAAAATGTAACCAAGATTAGAAGGAAAGCAGAAAGTTGGGGGAAATTGTAGATAGTTTCTCAGATAAAAGTCTCACATTTTAAATATCTGAAGAACTTTGTCAAATCTATAAGAATATGAATCATTCCTTGATTAATAACTGATCAAAGGCTTTGAAGAGGCAGTTTTCCAATGTAGAAATCAAAATAATTTAATCATATAAAAATGCTCTAATTATTCATTAGAGAATTCAAATTAAATAACCATGAGATATGATTTTATATCTACCAGATTGAGTAAAATAATTGAAAGAGAAAGAAAAAAAATGTTGGACAGACTGTGGAAAAATTGGGACACTCATTCAGTGTTGACGGAATTATGAACTAATCCAAACATTTTAGAGAGCACCCAAATTATGACCAAAGAATTATTAAGCTGCCTATACCCTTTGATTCAGCAATACTGTACTACTACTAGGGCTATTTCCAAAGATGATTAGCGAAAAGGCAAAAGAATCTATATGTTCTAAAATATTCTTTTTGTGGTGGCAAAGACATGGAAAGTGTGGGGATGCCCATCAGTTGAGAAATGGCTGAACAAATTGTAGTATGTGATTATGAAGGAATGTGCTGTACTATAAGAAAGAGTGATCTCAATGATCTTAGGAAAACATGGAAAGACTTGCACAAAATAATGAAGAGTGGAGTAAGCAAAATCAAGAGAACATTGTGTACAGTAACAGCAGTATTGTTCTAAGACTTTGTTTGAGTAAATAAGTCATTTTGACTGTTATAAATACCTGAATTAGCTATAAATGCCATAAGAAGAAAGGCACTATCTCTATCAAGAGAAAGAACTGATAAATGGAATTATGTAGAGAATAATTTTACATATGTGTGTATATTCATACATACATATGTATATATGTATCCATGTATATAGTTATATCTAATGGTGGGGGGGGAGAAAACAAGAAAAAAGAAAATTACATAATAACTTTGTGGTATATTTAAAAGGAATCACAAGATATATCCAGTATATCTGAAGTTTCAGATGCAATCATATGCTTGTTTTATCCCATAAATTAAAAATAAAATAAATATTAAAAAATAAAAAATATTTTGTTTTCTTATTGTTGTTGTTGTTGAGGCAACTGGGTTTAAGTGACTTGCCCAGGGTCCCATAGCTAATAAGTGTTAAGTGTCTGAGGCCAGATTTAAACTCAGGTCTTCCTGACTTCAGGGCTGATGCTCTATCCACTGCACTATCTAGCTGCCCTTTATTGTTCTTTTATATTGTCATCTCTCAGTGATTCCCCATTTCCATTCCAATAGAACTCTCCTTTGTAATAGATATTACAAACATTATATTATATTATTATTACATTATTTTATTAATACAATTATATACAATATCATATATAATATAATTTGTTACATATAACTAATATTATATTATAAACAAAACAAATCCAAGTAGTAACGATGTCTGAAAATGTATGCCTCACTCCACACCTTCCATTGACACTATTTATACCATATGTGTATAAAAATAAATATATAAATACATATATATATGTATAAGCATATATATATGTATTTATGTATTTATTCATATGTCATCTCCCACACTGGTTTGTAACCTCATTGAAAACAAGGATTTTAATTACCTTTCTTTTTTATCCCTAACTTAGCACAGTGCCTGGCACACAGTAGGCATTTAATAAACATGTATTATTGACTGAGTAACTGACTATAGTCCATTACTCCTTTGCTAAGAATCAGAAGACACATAACCTCAGCTTTATACGCAGCTCCTCAGTTTCCCTCATACCACATTTCCAACCAATTGTGAGACCTCTTATTTCCCATCTCCAGAACATCTGACTTTCTTTTCTCTCTGCTCCCATAGCTCTTACTTTAGTTTATGTACTCATCACCTCTCACCTAGATTATAGCCACAGCTTCTCTCTGGTTTCCCTGCCCCCAAGTACATCATCACTCTAGTTCATCAGCCATATTTCTGTCAAAGTAATCTTACTTAAGTGAGATCTGACAATGTGACCCCCCTACTCAATCAACTCAAGTGGCTTTCCATTGCCTCTAGGACAAAAATATAAACTCCTCTATTTAATTTTTAAAGTCATTCACAAATGCCCCCATACTAGCTTTCTTTCCATCGTTGTTGTACATTATTCCCTCTTCCCTCACCTGAGAAATAGGTAAAATGGCCTTTTCTTTATTCCTTACAAGGGACTATCCATTTCCCATCTCTGTACCTTTGCACTGGCTATCCCTCATGACTGAAATGCTCTCCCTCCTTAGCTCTATCTTAGAACATAGAGTCTCCCTCTTTCTTAAAGATGCAACTTAATTTTCATGAAGCTTTTCCTAGTCACTCCAATTTCTCATGTTTTTTTCTCCCAAACTACCCTGTATTTCTAATCCAATCCAATAAACATTTATTAAATGTCTACTAGGTGCGAGGCACTGAAGATACAATTAATTAAAAGAAAGGCAGTTTTCGAACTCAAAGAGTTTACTATGTATTGGAAAGAGTCAGCATACAAAAGGAGGCAGGAAAATGAGAACTGGGAGAATAAGACACCAAAAGGGTATTCAGTAAGACAGCATCTTGTTCAGTGGAGTTGAAACTGGGCAAAGTAGTAAATGCAGAGTAGAGTGAGTGAGTGGAAATATCCAGTTTCTACCCCCTAGAAGGAGTTCAGGATGTTCTGCTCCAATCAGACAGCACACCAACTCCCATCTCTGAGCCTTTGAACTAATAATCCCTTGTGTTTCCTTCCTGACCCCCACCTCTTCAAATCCCTGATTTCCTTAGTTTACATGTGATATTCTGCTGGAGCCCTTTCCTGATCTCCCTCTCCCCTTTTCTCAACTATCAGAACCTTTTCCCCCAGTGTTCTCTCATATCTGCTTTATAGCTTTTCTATATCCATACATATATACAATTGTTTCCACAGTTAAAATTTAATGCCCTATTTGTTACAAGGGTTTGATCTTTCTTTTCTTTTTTTTCCCATAGGAAAAAGTGATAAAATGAAGAGAAAAATATGTATTGTTAATTTAACATTTTTCACTAAAATTTTAAAAGTAACAGAAGGTCTTTCCCTTTGGTCTTGATATTCCCGGTCCCTGTTACAATGCTCAGTACATTGTATTAGATATTACTAATTGATTGAATTTTGTAGTCATGGCCCTTAGGAAGTGAGATAACATGGGTCCAAATACCTGTCTTGCTACTTACTGGCTGTGTGATCTTAGCCAATCACCTCATTTCTCTGTGCCTCATTTCCTCTTCAGTAAGGTGAGTTGAACTAGCTGAACTCTACAATCCCTCCCAGCTTTCAAGTGATGCTCCAACTATGCTCTGAATTTGTCTGGAAAAAGTCACTCCTAACAATTCATTTCTCCCCCAAAGTAGGATCCAGCAAGAGACATTTATCACAGAGTATTAATCAGGTGTCAAGTGTGAAGCTTTATGGAGTTGGCAGTTTCTGAGTTATTTTGGGAAGGGAAAAAAGTCCAATGAAGCAACTAGGGGACATATTGCTTTCCTTGTCCCTATAACTCAGGCTTTCTTTAACAGAGTTCGATTTTCCAACAAAGTTCACCTTTGTATTGAGCTAAGGGAGAAGAGGCCGCTTCAAGCCAACTGGGAAATTGCTAGAATCATTATGGACTAATGAAATAAAGAAGCTGATGGTGGAAGCAGCAAGAGAAATTCCAGCCACAAGAAAAAAAATGGCTCTGTTGGTCTGTAGCCCATCAGCCTGGATCCATCCATCAATCTTCCCATTTGCTATATAACCTTACGGTAGCCATAAACTTATATGGCAAAGTGGATAGAGTGCTGGATCAGGAGTCAAGAAGGCCTGAGTTCAAGTCCAGCCTCAGATACTAAACTAGCTGTGTGACTCAGAACAAGCCACTTAATTTATCTGCCTCAGTTTCTTCACCTACAAAATAATAATGATAGCATCTATTTCCTGTGATTGTTGTGAGGATCAAAAGAGATTATATTTGTAAAACACTTTGCAAATCCTTAAGTGCTAGCTATTCTTATGCACATAGAACTATTAATTTTCAGCAGGACAGTGTTGTAGTTGGTCCTTGTCTTTGGCATTGTTATGAGATCTGCACAAAAGACTAATAATTTCCAACTAAAATGTGGGTGTTTGTAAAAGATAGGGTGGGGATGGTTATTCTTCAGATAAGATTGTCCTGGATGGAAAGCAAAATTGGAACAAAAAACTATAGAAAGCTAAAAAAATTTTAAAAATTATAAAAGGAAGCAATTTGGCAAATGGGTAAATTGAAACCTGAGCAAAGTAGTTTGCTCAGGGTCAGTTGTTAAAGATGAGATTTGAACTCAGGTCCTCTGACTATAGAATCAGGGTTCTTTCCACTATGCTCCTCCTTCACTGGTTGTCCAACCAACACTTCTTTCCAGTTGCTAATCACTGAAGGAACCAGGAAAGTGTGAGATCATTCAACTAGAGAATATTCTTACTTGTCCAAGAGAAGCGGACTCTAGACATATCATCTCTGTTATAACTGATAATTTTGAGTGCTTTCAGTTCCAAAGACATTCACATCCATTATTTCACTTGATCTCTACTATAGTCCTCTGGAATGGATAATGCAAGCATCAGCACCTCCATTTTACAGATGAATAAACTGAAGCTCAAAGGTTAAGAATTTTTTCCAAGGTCATACCTCAGCTATTAAGTTGTAGAATAATAGACTCTCAGAGTGAAAAGGGACCTCAAGGCTCATTTATTAAGAATCCTCTCTGTAACATCCCATCCGGACCAGGAAAATGCCTACTTTTGGGAAACTCAATACTTTCCAAAACATCCAGTTAGTTTCACTTTTAGAAAGCATTTTATTGCAAAAAAACAAAAACAAAACATTTTTTTTCTTAGATCAAGCAGCAAACTGCCCCTCTGAAATTTCCACTTATTCTTCCTAGTTTTGCCCTCAGGAACCAAGCAAATAAGTGTAATCTTTCTTCCATGTAAGATTTATCATGTGTTTCCCTCTATCCAAGTCTTCTCTGCTTTGGGCTAAATTTATAGATTATAGCAGCAGCTCTCAAAGTAGCAATAGGAAATATTTTAAAAACACATACAACAGGACCTAGTACTTGATTGGATTTGAAAGATGAGTGAAGGAAAGAATCAAGGACAAAGCAGAGTCACATAGCTAGTAAGTGTCTGAGGTCCCTTATTTGAACTCAGGTCCTCCTGACTCCAGTGCTTTGCTCTATGTATACATTAAACTACCTAGCTGTTCCAGCCTCAATAGTTTTTATTTTTATTCTTTTTTTTATTAAAAGCTTTTTATTTAAAGAACATACGAGTGATTTTTCTACATTGACCTTTGCAAAACTTTTTTTTTTTTGTTCCAAGCTTTTCCCCTCCTTCCTCCCACCTCCCACCCCTAGGTGACAGGCAATCTAATACATGCTAAATATGTTAAATTATATGACAAATCCAATATACGTATACATATCTATACAGTTATCTTACTGCACAAGAAACATCAGATCTAGAAAGAGAGAGAGAAAAAAAAACAACAACCTAAGAAGGAAAACAAAATGCATGGAAATATTCACAGAAAGCGATAAAATGCTGTGTTGTGGTTCACACTCAGTTCCCTCAGGCCTCTCTCTGGATGCATATGACTACCTTCATCGTTGAACAATAGGAACTGGTTTGAATCACATCATTGTTGAAGAGAACCATGTCCATCAGAATTGATCATCATATAGTCTTGTTGCTGTGTATAATGTTCTCCTGGTTCTGCTGATTTCACTCAGCATCAGTTCATGCAAGTCTCTCCAGGCTTCTCTGAAATCATCCTGCTGGTGGTTTCTTACAGAGCAATAATATTCCATAACATTCATATACCATAATTTATTCAGCCACTCTCCAATTGAAGGGCATCTATTCAGTTTCCAGTTTCTAGCCACTACAAAAAGGGCTGCCACAAACATTCTTGCACATGTGGGCCCTTTCCTTCCTTTAAGATCTCTTTGGGATATAGGCCCACTAAAACACTGCTGGGTCAAATGGTATGCACAGTTTGATAACTTTTTGAGCATAGTTCCAAATTGCTGTCCAGAATGGTTGGATCTGTTCACAGTTCCACCAACAATGTATCAGTATCCCAGTTTTCCCACACCCCCTCCAACATTCGTCATTATCTTTTCCTATCAGTTTAGCCAATCTGACAGGTGTGTAGTGGTATCTCAGAGTTGTCTTAATTTGCATTTCTCTGATCAGTAGTGACTTGGAGCACCTTTTCATGTGACCAGAAATAGTTTCAATTTCTTCATCTGAAAATTGTCTGTTAATATCTTTTGACCATTTATCAAATGGAGAATGGCTTGAATTCTTATATATTTGAGTCAATTCTCTATATATTTTAGAAATGAGGCCTTTATCAGAACCTTGAATGTAAAAATGTTTTCCCAGTTTATTGCTTCCCTTCTAATCTTGTCTGCATTCATTTTGTTTGTACAAAAATTTTTTAACTTGATACAGTCAAAATTATCTGTTTTGTGATTAAATGATGATCTCTAGTTCTTCTTTGGTCACAAATTCCTTCCCCCTCCACAGGTCTGAGAGGTAAACCATCCTACATTGTTCTAATTTGTTTATAATATCATTCTTTATGTCTAGAGCATGAATTCATTTCGCCCTTATCTTTGTATATGGTGTTAGGTGTGGGTCAATGCCTAGTTTCTTCCATACTAGTTTCCAATTTTCCCAGCAGTTTTTGTCAAATAGTGAGTTTTTATCCCAAAAACTGGGGTATTCAGGTTTATCAAACACTAGGTTACTATTGTTATTGAGTATTTTGTCCTGTGAACCTAACCTATTCCACTGATCTACTACTCTGTTTCTTAGCCAGTACCAAATGGTTTTGATGACCACTGCTTTATAATCTCAATAGTTTTTAAAGGTGCAAAGGGATGGTGAGATCAAAAAAGGATTCTGAGAACCTCTGGATAACACATCTGAGTCCAAAGGTGCCTGCCTAGTCCTATCCTTTCATTTTATGCAAGAGAAAACTGAGTTCCAGAGTGGCAAATTGGTTTTCACAAGTTCACCTAACTAGTAAATAGCAGAGTCAGGATTTGAACTTGGATTCTCAGATTTCAAATAGAGTACTTTTTCACTATACTACATTTTTCTGTAGTTCTTTCAATGGCTCCTATGTATACCAAAGTTAGGCCAGAACCTACACCATACTGGTCACTCTTTCCTAATCATCTCAGTTCTGTTAATATCCTTTCCTTTTGTTAATATCCTTTCCAATACATGGCACCTGAACCTGATTATGAGGGTCCCCAAAGTCAGGGGAAAACTCAACAACTATTGAGATCTTTCTGTCTTTCTTAGCCACATTATCTGGAGGGTGTAAAGGCCAGTCCCACACTTTCTCTCTAGTAACTCAGTCTGCCATTAAGGCTTTCCAATTCCAACATTAATCAACCTGTCCTGGTCCTCCTTCTGCCTCCACCATTGTATAGACATGTCTATACTGACCCAATTCATCTTGATCAGCCTTGTACATAAGTTAGGTTTGTACTTTATTTTTCATCACTCACCTTTCAAATCTAATCAGATATCAGGTCCTATTAAGTATGTGTTTCTAAAACATAATACATTGCCACTCTCCTGGTAGAGGCCCTCATTACCACCAATTTCGTAACTATCTTAATAGTCTTCTAAGAATTTCCCTTCCAGGGGAGGGAAGGATAGGAAGGGGAAAATTTTGGAAAACAGAGTTTTACAAAAATAAATGTTGAAAACTATATTTACATGCATTTGGAAAAATTGAAAAAATTTTTTAAAAATTTCCTTTCCCTTTGCTCTCTATCCCCTCCAGACCATTCTTCAAAATATCCATGTGCTGGAATAACCCATTATTCCTATTCTCAAAAGTCTTCATGGTTCTTTACTGCCTTGAAAGGTAAGTTCCAAGTCTTCTGCCTATCATTTGAGGTTCTCCAAAACCTGGCAGCCATCCTACTTTTCCAATCTTAGAGCTTTAAAAAAAAAAAAAGATTGTGTTTATTTTTTTAATTTGTCTTTCTTCTTTGATCCAGACCTGTGATTTCATTGGAACAGGAAAATCCTATGAGGACACTCCCTTTGCCAACACAGACCAGCATTTGTTGCAATTGACAATCTTTTTTTTTTTTTTTTTTTGCTTTTTTTTTGCTGAGGCAATTGGGGTTAAGTGACTCACCCCGAGTCACACAGCTAGGGAATGTTAAGTGTCTGAGATCATATTTGAACTCAGGTCCTCCTGACTTCAGGGCTGGTGCACTATTCACTGCGCCACCTAGCTGCCCCACAATTGACAATCTTAAAAAAAATTGCCTGGAGCATTGAGAAAGGCACTGATTTGCAAAGGGTTACAGGGACAGTGGGTAACAGAAGCTGGACTTGAACACAAACTCTGAGTCTGGTATTGACTCTTCCCACTATAACATGCTACCTTTCTCAAGCTTTATTTCATATTCATTTTCTCTGCTCCCCAAACACCCAATGTGCTCTTAGTTCTACAAGACTTTGCTCAGACTGTTTCCAATATAGATCAAACACTCTTTATCTTCTCTTCCATCTTTACTCATTAAGCTCCTATCCTGCCTTGAATGTAGGGTTTTTTACTTAAGGCCATTGAACTTGCTTTTTGTAAAAATAAAAAAAAATTTTTTTGAAAACTGTATTTCAATTCATTTTCTCCCTTGGTAAGTCTATACGCTTTTAAAAAATGCACTTAAAAACATTATTCTGAGAAAGAGTCCTGTTTAAGGAGTCTCAAAACAAGGTCAAGAACTCCTGTTTTAAAGTCAACTCAAACGGATATGAATGCTGAGCCTGAAACTGGAAAACCTGTGTTCCATTCAGGCCTCAGACATTTACTAGGGGTATGAGACTACGAACAAGTCAATTAATCTTTGCCTTAGTTTTATCAATTGTAAAAGAGGAATAATAATAGTACCTATCTTCCAGAGTTATTGTGAAGATTGAATGGGATATTTGTAGAGTGCTTAACATAGTGTGTGGTACATAGTCACCATTCCAGTATCTCTGCCAAGAAAACCCCAAAATGGATCATGGAGAGTCAGAAGTGACCAAAACAAATGAACAATAACAACTGTCTTAGATACTGTAATAATCTCTGGGATACTAAAAAAAAAAAAAAGAAAAGAAATTTACTTGATAACTTTATTACATATTTAAAGGGAACAGCAAGTTATACATTATAGATTTGCAATTTGCATGTAAAGTAATTTTTTATTGTACTTTGCCATGGAAATTCTTGGTTTATGCCATAAGTTAAAAATTAAGTTTATAGATTTAAAAAAAATACTTAGTTTAACCCTTAGCCTCTACAGTATGTCTGAAAAGTAGTCCTTTAGCCTTTGTTGAATGATTTCCAGTAAGGGAGAACCTGCAGTTTACTAAAGTGGCCCCTTCCATTTTTGGACACCTCTATCTTAAGGGGGTTTCCTTACATGAAGCCTAAATTTGTTTCTGTATGATTTCCACTCATAATCCAAGTTCTGTCCTCTAGGAGCAATATACATGGAATCCTTTGGATATGTGGAGAAAATAATCGTGAAGACCCTTCAACTTCTTTTCTCTAGGGCATTCATTTATGATATTTTTCAGACTGCAAATGATACAATTCATGAATTCACAAAATCACAGATCTAGAGAAAAAAGGGTTTCCAGAGATCTTCTAGTATAGTTCAGGAAAATGAAAGCTTCCTTTAACCAATTCTCAGATAGCTAGCATTTATACAGTACTTTAAGATTTGCAAAGCACTTTAGAAATACTATCTCATTTTACTCCCACAACCACCCTGGGAAGTAGGTGCTATTCTTTCCATTTTACTAAGCAGAGAAAGTTAAGTGACTTGCTCAGAATCATGTAGCTAGTAAGAATATGAAGCTGAATTTGAACTCAAGTCTTCCTGGCCAGGCCCAGTGTTCTATCCACTTTGCAACCTCGCTGAACTGAAATTCTCATGTAAACTTAAAAATTTTTGCCAGCTTGGTTGACATCCTCTGGGCATTCCTCCAGCTTTTCAGTGATTCCCCACTCCCCCAGTATCATGCCCAAAATGGAATCTGATCCTCCAGAAACAGTCTGATAAGGCACAATATGGCGTTGCTACTATGTCCCTACTCCCAGAAACCATGCTTCTCTCACTTCATTAGTTTTACTGGCTATCAAGTCACAGTGGTGATTTGTATTGAGCTTGCATTTCACTAAAACTTTCAGACAAACTGTGGTCTGGCCAACATTCTTCATCCTATACTGGTGAAGGTAATTGAAACCAAGGGTAGGCTTTACATTTGTCTCTATTAAATAATGTCTGACTATTACAGCCTTTCAAGATCTTTCTCAATACTCAGTCACTCAGTATGTTAGGTATCCATCTAAGTTTTGTATTACATTATTATGTCATAAGCATTCTGTGTATGATGAAAATGTGAGTCAACACGGATCGCTGGGACTCTTCACAAGAGACATCATTCTAAGGTGATATTGCTTACAATAAAGGGATAATAATTATTTTTTTTATCTAGTCAATCAAACTAATTCTAAATCCATCTATTATTGTACAGTCCTTACTGCTCCATCTTTTCCATATGAATAATAGGAAAGTCTTCTAAATAACTACAACATTTACTATTTCTGTATTTCTTAATTTGTGCCAATTCTACAAATACTTTTTAAGTATTTAGATGCTATATCATTTGAGGCATATATGTTTAATATTGATATTAGTTCATTGTTTATGATATCTTGCAGTAAAATATAATTTCCCTGTTTATCTCTTTTAATTAAGTCTATTTTTGCTATTGTTTTGTCCAAAATCATGATTTTTACCCGTCTTTTTAATTTCAGCTGAAGCATAAAATATTTTGCTCAAGTTCTTTATTTTAATTCTTGATGCATCTTCCTGTTTCAGTGTGTTTCTTGTAAACAACATATTATTGGATTTGGCTTTCTAATTTAATCTGCTATTCTCTATCACTTGTAATTGTGTTCATCCTATTTACGTTTGAGATTGTAAATTATGTATTTCCCTCCATTCAATTTTCTTATACTTTTTCCTCTCATTGTTTCCTGTCATTTCTTTATTAGAGCCAATCAACTTTTATTAAGCACCTACAATGTGAGCAAAAAAAGATACAAGTTCTGGGGATACAAAGGAAGATGTATATATATATATATATATATATATATATATATATATATATATATATAGTCCCTTTCCTCAAAGAGCTTATGATCTAATAGAGAACAATACAATTAAAAAAACACAGAAGAATGAGGGCAAGATGGTGATGAAAGAGAGGGTTTTTCAGTACAGGGCCATGATGAAATCCAAAAGCCAGAGTGAAAAATGATCTGAAGAGGTGTAAGTTATAGAATTGGTTTTATCTTTCAGGATGATGAGGTTCTAGAGATCACAGGTGGGAAATGATGAGGTGACAACCCTAGGTACCTTCCTTAAATGTGAAGAATTTGGGAGGAGCTCTCCAATATCTACTCTGCATCTTCTCAAAGCAGGGGCAGGTGATGATGAAGGAATATGAGTTTATAATGTTTATAAAAAAGTGGGTGATGGGGACAGCTAGGTGGCACAGTAGATAGAGCACCAGCCCTGAAGTCAGGAGGACCTGAATTCAAATCTGGCCTCAGACACTTAACACTTCCTGGCTGTGTGACCCTGGGCAAGTCACTTAACCCCAATTGCCTCAGCAAAAAAAAAAAAAAAAAAGTGGGTGATGAGAGACAAGGAGTGAGGTCAACATCAATTCCCTCAATTTGATATAATCTGCTTTTGCCCTGACCCTTTTTTCTTTCCTTCATCCAAACCTAGGAATGGATTCTTATAATTTCTTTCTTTTAAATCCTTCAAAATGTACCCTCCTTTGTTTTGCTTAAGATTCTCCCTTAGTTTACCTTTCTTCCTATTACCTCCTTTCTCTGTTCCTCTGTTGGCCTCTGAGTGAAATATATTTGTACCCTTTTGGTGTGTGTATTTTCTTAGCTCCTTTGACCAATTCAGATAAGAATGAGATTCAAGTTGCTTAATCCCCCATCTCTTTCTTGTTTACATAGACTTTTATTTGGATACCCAATTTTACCCTCTCTCTCTCCTCCTCCACTCCAATATACCTTTTCCGCTTCCTTTTCATTCTTTTCAGAACATAACAGAAATATTCCCAGACCCTCTATTTAATTAGACTCCTTCTATAACCCTTGATGATGATGACTTCTAAGAAATTATACATATCAATTGCCTCTATTAGAAAGTAAACAATTTATCCTTTTTTTTCCTTTTGATTGTTTGTTCATGTTTTCTTTTCATATTTCTCTTGACTCCTTTGTATTTCAACATTTCTATGAAGATCTGGGCTTTTCACCAGAAATGTTTGGAAGTCCTTTGTTTCATTAAAAATCCATTTTTCAATTTGTTGGATTATACTCATTTTTACTGGGTAAGTTATTTGCTGAATAGCCTATATTCTTTGAATTCTGGAATATCAAATTCCAGTCTATCTCTTTTTAATATAAGGGTGGCAGGTAAATCACGTGTGATCTTATATATATATTTCTTGTTGTCTCATGAAATAATTGACTTCTATTTGGTCCATTTAAATTTTCAGGCAATTTAATGCTTGCATGAGATTTTATTGCTGTTAATTTTTCAATAGTATTTTATTTTGTCAAATATATGTAAAAATAGTTTTCGAGGTTCATGTTTGTAAGATTTTGTATTCCAAATTTTTCTTCTTTCCCCTCTTCTTCCCCCTCCCTAAGACAGCAAGCAATCTGATAGAGGTTATACAAGTACAATACTTACAAACATTTCCATTCTTGTCATGTTATGCAGGAAAAATCAGACCAAAAGCGAAAAAACCATGAGAAAGAAAAGGCACATAAACAAACAAGGTGAAAATACTATGCTTCAAATCATATTCAGGGTCCATGGTTCTCTCTCTGAATATGGATGTTGTTTTCCATCCCAAGTCCATTGGAATTGTCTTGGACTTATACACTGCTGAGAAGAGCAAAGTCTATCATCACATAATCTTACTATTACTATATACAATGTTCTCCTGGTTCTGCTCACTTCACTCAGCATTGATTCATGTAAGTCTTTCCAGGCTTTCCTGAAATCAGCCTGCTCATCATTTCTTATAGAACAATTATATTTCATTGTATTCGTATACCATAACTTATTTAGCCATTCCCCAATTAATGGCCATCCATAAAATTTCCAATTCCTTTGCATGAAGCTTATACCTCTTATGGTAAGCTTTTATTTTCTTTCTAATTCTTTCTTCCATAGTTCTGTTTTCCTTTTTTCCCCCTTAGAATACTCATTTGACTTTTAGAATTATCTTTAGCTTTTCATTTAAGCTCCTGCTTCATATCTTTCAGGAACTTTGCACTTGTAGTATTTTTCTTTGAGGTTTTGATTGTAGATATTTTGGATTTATTCTTTTCTTCTGGGTTTACATCTTAAGCCCCCTATCACCAAAACAGCTTATTATTGTGGGATGGATTCTCTTTTATTTGATCAGTATTTCAGCTTTTTTCTTGACTTCAGACTATATGTACGTACTAGGGCCAACTTTTTCATTTCTAGGGAGAATGTTTGGACTGAGCTTGTGTCCTGTTGGATTTTTTTCCACTACTTTCTTGGAGTATTGAGTATTATGTTAATTCAGGATTTCAGATTCAGGTCAAGTTAGCAGCTTTCAGTGACCTTAAATTAATCTTATAGGGGCAAAGTTTGATCACTGCCCTTCTGGTTTGATCATTGCAAGTTTCTGCTGCAGGTTTGAGTCTGAGCAACATACTTAAATAGTTTTGCCCCTGCTTTGAGTTAAAGTAGATTATTAAGTGGATTCAGCCAATTTTAGCTAGCTGGAAAATTTTGCAGTTTCAATGGGAAAGAACTTCAAGGGTTCCCGTTGGTAGGAGATTCCTGTCCTAATTCTAGTTCAAGCTTCAGAATTGGCTGGCAGCTAAAAATAAGACCCAATTTTGCTTCTTGAGTCAGAGCCACACAACTCCTATTTGTTTCTGATCTTTGACTTCATTCAGTAAACAAACTAGAGCTGATATTCCTCACCCTGGAATACCATCCCTAGGTACAGTTTCCCTTCCTTAATCAGCCCTGGATTTATGGCCCAGAACTGAGTGGTGAATAACAGAACTTCAAGTGGGCATCTTTTCCCGTATGCTTCCCAAGTTTAAGTCTGGGACATCTTTTCTCTAGCATGTATCCTTGATTCTCTTTCAGTACCTTCACACTGTAATGTTTCACTTGGCCCAATGGTATGTGAATAGCTAGACCTCACCTCCAGTTTTTGTTCTTGTTTTTGCAAATTTTTCTGTCTTTATGCTTACTTGATTTGGAAATATGATTGATGAATTTTCTTGGATTATCAGGTTTCAGTATGGTTTATTTTCAGGATCTTTATGGAGAAGTTGTGTTGGAGATCTGGTTTGTACTTCTTCATATTACATCAACATTTGGGTTTGCCTCTTATTCTTTCCTTTCTTAGGAAATTCAGTACCTAACTCATAGTTTTCCTTTCTCTCCATCCCAACTTTATATCAGAAAACTTCAGGATGTATACTATATTGCTGTTCCCCTCAAACACTCAAGTCTTCAGTCTCCTCACATACCATGCTCTAGTCTTTTGGCTTACCATAGCCATATGAGGAGATGGTCACACTTTTGCTTTGGCCAATCCCCACAACTATTCTACATTCATAATCAAGAAATTGGAAATGTTTCCATCTGACTCTAACCTTTTGATATTCTCTTTGTCTCTCTGTTTCTTTTTGTCTTTCTCTGTGTCTGCCTCTCCTCTCTCTCTCAACCTATTCTTCATCTTCAGTGACCTGTAGTCTCTCTGTGCCTAAATACTTTCCCAAACCATCACCAGGTCCTCGGTTTTGCCTTTACTTTCTTCCCTTCCAAATCTTAAACTCACAATCAGTTCAACATTACATTCTTCTCAATCTTAAATTGCCTTCTCCTTTGTCCTGGCACTGTTCATGTCTGTCAAATCTTAACCCTGAACTACCCTTTCCATTAACTTCACTGCTTCTCCTAGTCATATGATGCTGGATAATGCTACAGGAAGTCATGCAACTATGCTTACTGGGTCCTCTATAAATGAATGTTATTTCATCACTATTAGATCCTCAATACAAGGAAATCCTTTTACTCTTCTCTATTTTACTCTCTCACAGAGCCTATACAAGTTGTTTTAAACTTTTCCTTCTTTTCCTAAGCCTCTCACAATACTCTTTTCCCCATCTTCTTGGTAGATAATCTTGCCTCATACTTTAGAGAACAGAGGTCAATTGTATTGAACTCCCTCTTCAACATTTTATTCAGCAACTCCTTAAAATCATTCCTCCATTCTCCTTCTATCCTTTCCTCTGTTTCTTGTCATCTACCAACAAAGCCAACTGCTCTACTTGTTCCCATCCTTCCTCTTCTGTTTCCTATGGGTGTGTTGAATCACTGGAACCTCTGATTTAATGGTCAATAAGGAACTTACAATATCACCTCAAAACAAGTTTCCTCAGGTGGCCCCTATTGGCCCATTTTGTCATGTGCCTTGGAGGTGTATCCAAATTCAGTTCCTATTTCAGAGGCATTTCATATTTTCTTATATGTATACATGTTATTCTAAGAGAAGTCATCTTCCTGAGGGCAACAATTGTTTCATTTTTGTCTTTCTATAAAGACAGTACTGAGTTTCTGGGTCATAGAAGGTTCTTCATTTATAATGATTGATTAACTGACACAAGAGCTTTCCTCATTCCCACAGGTAAGAGTTCTTTTCATTTTGAAGTGACTTTGTACTTAATTTGTATGCATGTTGCATCTTCCCAATAGAGAACAGAAGCTTTTTTTTTTTTTTTTGGTATTTTCATCATCTATCAAAGTGTTTTGCATAAAATAGACATTTAATAAATGTAAAATTGGATTTGTTGATGTTGAAAGTACTCAAAATGTCCCCATGTCCATATTATTAGGAGGGATTCCCCTCCCACACAAACACACATACTCATATATACAAGATTATAACAACCATGTTAGGCAACTGTCTCTAACCTAGAGATTATAAATATAATGTCTAGGATATATAATATCATCCAAGGGATTTGGGAATAATGTTTTCTTTCCTCTGACCTAGGAAGGTATAGAGGATAATCATTGAATCTTAGAGTCTCAGAACTAGAACAGAATCCTGACATCATCCTTTCAACTCATACCTGAGCATGAATCTCCTTCAAAAATTCAGTCTCCACTTGAACACCTCCAGTGATAAGTGAATTTAACACCTGATCAGGCAATCCATTCTATTTTTAGAAAAATGTGATTGTTAGGTTCTTCTATATTTTGAGTTAGGGAGCCTAAAAAAGCATGGAGCTTAGTAAATTTGCAGTACCAATATAGAACAAATATGCTGGGTTCAACATAGCCATGAAGAATGTTTGGGATAATAAGCTGTTTTCTCCACTAGCCAGAGAAAGGACTCTCCTTATCTGAAGGGATCTCAGCTCTACAGTTTTGTTCCTCTGCCCCTTCCCTCCATCCTTAGACAATGGAGTAGTTGAGAAGAGGGAAAACAAGAAATCCTTCATTTGCAGTCCTGGAACAAAAGCCACTACTTGAAGCCAGCAAGCTTGTGGTAAGTCCAGGGCCCCAGGGGGCAGGGGTCCTATTTCCAGAAAAGAGGAAGCCCAGAGAATGGTCTCTATGGAAAGAATCCATGACATCAGGGGCCCCTGGAATCTCTTATGGCTCTGGCCAACTGAAGGAACTGTTTGAGTGGGGACACTGTGTCCATCCAGTTGAAGTGTCCCTGATGTAGAGACCATTCAGAGACTCAAAACAAGGGGTGTTTGCATGCATTTGGGAAAGGCTCCAAAAAAGAGGCAGAGGAAAGCACACTGGGATGGGAGTCAGGAGAAGTAGGTTCTGATCTTAGCTCTGTCATTAACTCATTTTGTCAAAGTTAGCAGATCACTTCTCCTCTCTGGATCTCAATTTTCCCAATAAAATGAAACAGTTGTGCTATATTGTCTCTATAGTTCTGGTTTTCTATGGTTCCATTCATCAGCATGGGCTTCCCAGGGCCTTGTCTTGTATAAACAGTTAAGTTAGCTAGTTAATTCTTTAGTTAGTAGTTCACATTCTTTGAAAAATCACAAAACTGCATTTGTAAATATACTTCCTTCATAATGGGTATATATTTGACCTAGCTTTCTTTTATAGATTGTAATTACTAAAGATGAATTATGACTATGCTGTAAAGTTTCAGTCTCAATTTCCCTGAGAATGGGAAGCCCTGCTACCCTGTCCAACAACCAAAAAATTCGAGATCTAGATGTAACCTCAGTACCTGAGTTCAAGTCCTGTCAACAACATTCCACAACAAAGGCATTATATCCAACCTCCAGTAATAGAAAAGTTCATTATCTCTAGAGGGAGTTCATTATCTCTTGGGAAAGCCCAATTCCATTTGTATGGCTCTAATTATTCTTATTTTTAATTTATGGAATAAAACAAGCATTTATATAATATAGCATAATAAAAAATATGATTGTACATGAAAGTGCAAATCTATTATGTACAACTTGCTATTCCTTTTAAATGTGTAATAAAGTTATTGTATAAATTTATACTTTTTTATTTTCTACCCACACTCTAGAGATGGATATCATTAGATACAAATATGTATGTATGTAAGTAATTTTATATATACTTCTGGTTATTAGTTCTTTCTCTGAATACAGATAGCATCTTCCTTCATATGTCCTTTGTAGTTAATTTGAGTACTTAGTTAAATAGTTAAAATGATTTATTCACTCTAAGTTGTTCTTAAAATAATATTGCTGTTACTATATACAAGTTTGATTCTGCTAATTTTGCTCTTCATTATTTCATGCAAATCTTTCTATGTTTTTCTAAGATCATCAAACTCATCATTCCTTATGGCCCAGTAATATTCCAGCACAATCCTATACCACAACTTATTCAGCCATTCCTCAATTGTCGGGCATCCCTGAAATTCTAGTTCTTTTCCACAATAAAGAGAATTGCTAGAAATATTTTAGAATATATGGCTCTTTTTTTCCCCTAATTGTCTTTGGAATAGAACTAGTAGTGGTGTAGCTGGATCAAAAGGTATAGACAGTTTAATAACTCTTTGAGCATAATTCCAGATTGCTCTCCAAAATAGTTGGATCAGTTTACATTAGCACCAGCAATGAATGAGTGTCCCAATTTTTCCACATCCCTTCTAATATCTGTCACTCTCCCCTTCAATCATTTTAGCCAATATGATAGGTATAAAACATCTCAAGATTTTTTTAAATTTGCATTGCTCTAATCAATAATGAGTTAAAATATTTTTCATATGACTATAAATTGTTTTTATTTCTTCATTGGAAAACTGCCTGTTCATATCTTTTGACATCAGTTTGGGGAAATGACTCACATCCTTATAGATTTGACAATAACTGACAATATTTGAGAAATTATAAATTTTTTCCCAAATTTTCTTTTTTCTTTGTGATCTTAGTTACATTTGTGCAAAACCTTTTTAACTTAATTTTACATCTTATTTTGCTATCTCTTCTTTATTCCCATTTTTTTTACTAAATAATGAATTCTTATCCCAAAATTTTAATCTTGTCAAATACAAGATTACTGTATTTATTTGTGGCTGTAAATTATATGTCTACATTGTTCCATTGATCTACTTTCCTACTTCTTAGACAGTACCAGATAGTTTTGATAATTACTTCTTTATAATATAGTTTAAGATTTGATATTGGTAACCTCCTTCTTTTACATTAAATCCTTTGAAATTCTTGCCTTTTTGCTCTTCCAAATGAATTATTGGGGTTTTTTTTTCCAATTCAGTAATTTTTTTGGTAATTTAATTGGGATTGCATTATATATAAAAATCAGTTTGGATAAAATTGTTATTTTTATTATATTGGCCCTGCCTACCCATGAACAATCAATTTTTCTTGAATTATTTAATTCTGAATTTATTTGTATGAAATGTTTTTTATAATTTTGTTCATAATAGTTCCTGGATTTGTCTTGGCAGATTTGCTCTCAGATATTTTATGACTCTAATTATTTAAAAATTATTCCTTGTATCAAGCTGAAATTTGTATTTCTTCAACATCATTCGTCACTTCTATTTCTTCACTCTGGAACTAGATAAAATAAGACTAATCCTTCTTCCCTATGAAAAAACATCAAAATGACTGTAAGATATTTCATTCAATTTGGTGGTTGAGGAAACTACATCTCAGAAAGAGTAAATGTTTTGTCCTAGGTAACATAATTAGCAAGTGGAAGAACCAGTTTTAGAATCCAGGGCCAAATTAAATGCTCTTTCTACCATATTCTTTTGTCCCTCAAATGTTGCCCTTACCTACATACCCCTACCTAGCATACCTAAAGGAGTATGCTTCTCCTAAGTCATTTCTTCTTGCAGCTAAATATTTACAATTCTTTTCATGTATCTTTGTATATATTGACCTTTCTTTCCTTATCCCAATAATTTCTGCTTGGAATTTAGTTCTTTGGAGCTCTTCAAGTTTTAGTACAGAGATGTCTCCAGTAATTATTCAAGTAATTGAAGTTCCTCATTCCTCCTATTATTTCACTTCTTTGCTCATTTTATCATTTGTTTCATGATTTGCCCATGGCACATAGCAAAGTAAGTGTTTGGGAATATATTTGAACACAGGTCTTCCAAACTTCAGGCCTGGTGCTCTACCCACTGTGTCACCTAGATGCCCCTTATTATCAATATTTTGTACAATATCAATATCTGAGGCCATAGAAATTGTTACTTTATTTCTTCCTAAATTTCCCTACTATACTTTTGAGGCTTTTCCTTTGATATTCCTTCTTCTATATCATAATACTATTTGGCTTAGCAGCTCTCAGCTTAGTATATTTATATGAGTAGTTTCTCTCTCTCTCTTTCTCTTGCTTGCTTTTCTCTCTTGCTTTCCAGTTTAATGCCCTGTCACTCATTGGAAGAATGAAGCTGTGGTCAGAAGAATCTGAAGTCAATATCCTAGAGGTTACCCAAAGTTAAGGCATTTGCAAGAATCAAAGACCAAGTTTACCAGACTGAATTCTCTGTTCAAAGACCATTTCCAAAAGAAAACTTAAATTCTATCAAAACTTAGGAAGAAATGAGGATTCCCTTGTTTATCCAGCACCATAATGTCAGCAGAGAGGAAGTGAAGGGTACCTTGGCAGGAAGGCTTTGTATAAAATTAGAAAGTAGCCATTGACTTGAATTGATTTTGTTAGGCAAATTATTTAAACCTACCTGGGGTGTATAGACTCATCTAGATAAGCAACCCTGAAAAATCCTGTTAAAGTAGCCAAGTAGAGGAAAGCCCAATTATTAACTATCTAGGGCAACTAGAGGGTAAAGTCAGAGCACAGACCACTGGTGGCAGCTAGTTTATCCATACTGTGGCTGATGGTAAAACCCAGGAGATCCAAGGCAAGGGAAGGGCAATAGATCCAATTTGAGACAGGAAAGCATGGGACCTGACTTTTCACTGGTAATGACGACTGGGGAAGGAGTCAGGAACTACAAAGGCATGGTCAGCAAGTAAAAATCTGTATCAGATCAGTAGCATGACACTAAGCTCAGCTCTGAAGTTGATCACTGGCTCTGAAATGAACTATCACATGGGTTATCATGGAGGGTTGTTGCTGTCCCAAGGTGATATCTTGTTCACAAACTGGATTTAAGTTTGACGGTTACACAAAGTTGTAAGCCTCATCACCTATGATTTCATTTGGTCTCGGGAACTCCCAAGTGAAGACATTCCTTTTATTAGTACAAATTAGCAACTTCTCTACTACTTAAGTCTTACGTCATCCGTGAAGGGAGGGTGTGATTGCTGACTGGGTTTCTGGAAAGAACGATTTATCTGAATAACCTATTAGCACTAATATGACTATTTGACACCCCGCCCCCTTCCCTTCAAATTAACCCCTCCACCTATCCAGTGAGGATTAGGGCTCTCTAGTGATGATATACTTGAATATGGGTTTTGTTTTGTTTTTTTTTTCTATAAATGAGGATAATTACAAATGCATCTTGAAGCAGTTCCCAAAGAACTTTTGCTTAGAACATCTTTCTTAGCAAATAGTTTTGAGTTAAAGTGGTAGAAGTGAAAGCAGATCTTTACAGGGAAGTTGAAGCTGGTTTCCTCCCAGGTACTGTGTTATTCTCTTGGCCAGATGGACAGCAGTCAGCAGCTCAGGGAGAAGGTGCTTTGATTTTCATATGACTTCTTTCTTGGCTTTTGAAGCTCAGATGCCCATGGCTTCTCAGTTTTCTTCAGGACACAGCTTGATTGGAGTTTCAAGAGCCCAGCTCTCTAAAGGGAGAAGTGCTGCTTCCCTGAGACTCCAGGAAAAGGTTATATCCCCAAAATGGTTCCTTTTTTATGAGGCATCTCCTTTTTAGGGCTTATGTTACCATATCTCAGAAAGAGCCTAGATGATCATTTAAGTGTACCCCTCCCCCATTTTGCACTTGAGGAAAGTGAGACTTGGAAAGACTAAATGTCTTGTTTCAGGTTACATAGTTAGTACCAATTAAGAGTTTGGAACCCAAGTTGTCTTCATCCAAATCTAGTACTCTTTCTGTCTAATTATTTCATGCCTCAAGGAAAACAAAAAGCTATTGCCCTTGACTATCCTCTCCTCCCATCTATAAAATCCCTGTCTAGGATCCTTAACTGACCATATGATTCTTTTTCCAGGTCATAGGGGGAATAAGCATCTGGTAATCAGTTTCCATGATTTCCTCCCTTTTTTCAAGAGGGAACTATAGATGGAAGGCTAAAAGGCAAGGTTAGACCTGGCCAGGGTGGTGTAAACTATATTCATAAGATTTTAGGATCATAGATTTAAAACTATAGAAGGAACCTTTGAGGCCATTGAATTATACTCCTTCAGTTCACAGATAAGAAAATTGAGTTCCAGAGAGGTTAATCAAATTGTCCAGGGTCATATAGCTATTAAAAATCTGAGAAAGATTTGAACTTGAGTCTTGCTGATTCTTGCAAGTCCAATATTTTTCCCACTCTGCCATCTAGCCATTCCTTGAGGGTAGGGACCACTGTATATCTATTTTTGCATTCTCAATACTAATAGAGTATTTTATATAGAGTAGGTGCTTAATAAATGTTTGTTGAGTAAGGTTAATTTTAATTAAATTGGACCTGTACCCAGTTCCACGAATGGAGCTGAATAAAAGACCAAGATAAAAACTGAACATGCATAACAAAGGTTTCTTTTTCCTTCCCATGGTGCAATAATGTGTCATAATTGTCCAGATGAATACAATTGACAGAGATTGTATCAACTGTGAACAACACAGGATGTCCCTGAAAATTTGGGATGGAATATCTAACCCAGTCCTACCACCTCTCCTCCTTCTTGTCTCCTACCCCTCCACTGAAACCCACTGAAGGCTAGGAACAGAGAAAAATCTTAACCTTCCTTTGAATTTTGCTCTTTGTTTACAAAGGATGGCTCTGGACCTCAAAGATGACCCTTTCCTTTGAGTGGTGGGAGCTGGCTATCCTGGACCCTCTAGCACCTGTCAGTCACACATCAATGGCTGTGCACCTGGTGAACTTCTGAATATGATCAACAGTCTGTCACCTGTCTTGTCAACTGTTGGGGACAGCTGGATCAACCCCTCCCCCCATTCAGTGAACCAGCTGTGCTGAGCTTATGTTCATATGCAGTGAGAACTCTTGGCAGGCCTGGTTTTGTGGGGGTTGAGAAAGGGCAAGAATAAGGGTGCTACTACTGCTGCCAACACAGAATACTGGAAAGAGCATCATTTTGAAATTACAAGATGTGGTTTAGAGTTTTGCCTCTCCTCACACAGCTATCACATTAGTTGAGACTCTCATTACCTCAGTCAAAACATTAGAGACCCCAAAGCAGAGAAGAGGACAATACTTAGAGCATATTCTTTTGTTCTTCATCTCCTTCAACTGACTGAGGATTGTCCTCTATGCTAGCTTGTAACATTTCCCCAGGGGAAGAAAAGTGGGAGGAAAGAGACCAGGATTTCTCTGTTCTGTTCCTGAATCCTTAGCTAATCTAGTTCAATTAAATGAAAGTTTCCTATGTGCAAAGTCATATCCTAGGTGTCAAAGGAGAAGACAGTACTGAGACCAAGTTCCTTCTCTCAGGAAATGTACAGCCTAATGATGAAGATAGGACATAAGCACAGAGTGTACTCAGTGCCAAAAGAAAAAGTACAAAGTGGTATTTGTAAGGAAACACTGGGCTTGGAATCAAGAGAGACCTGCATTTAGTTTCCTCAGATCCTTATTAGATATGGTGCCTTGGGCAAGTTATTTGAAATCCTTGATTCTTGGTTCCCCCATATGTAAAATACAGATAATAATACTCACACTTCCTACTCCAGATAGTTGTGAGAAAGAGCTTTGTAAACTTTAAAGTTCTTTTTAGACAAGTTAACTGTTATTATTGAAGGCATTCACAGGATAGAGAAGCTGGAAAAGACAAAATATGACATTTTTCTCAGATGTGCCCCAGATGTTTTCCTGGCAATGGTTCTAAGAGTCCCAGGTATATTATATTATTTGGCACATTGCTGATAGCCATTTGTCAATAAGATCTACCAACTGTCCAGTCTTCATAATGTTTCAAAGTCAGCACCAAGGAGACATGAAAGAATAGATTCAGGTGGTTCTTTGGGTTTTCCTGGACTCTCTCCAGGTTTTACTATGAACCTCAAAAACTTCCAAGCATCTGAAAGCCAAGCAATTTGGGGGTAGAGATGGGAGAGGAAAGAGGAAAAAGTCTGAAACAGCCATTATGGGGAATATGAGGGAATCAAAGAAATGTCGAGCAGTCTTGACATTCAAGAGCCCAGATAAAATTAAAATGCGGGTTTCTCCTCGATAAAGTAGGAATAAGAACACTAACATGAAAATAACCATTTTCAATAATCCCACATGACTACCAAATGGACACACACACACACCCTTTTCAAACCAATATTCTTCTACTCATACTATCAGACTATAGAGGTCAGAGAACCCAATTTCTGAAGAATTTACTTTGCAAATCTGCTTTGCATCATCCAGAGGATGATGGAGAGATGCATGAGGGGCATTAGTGAACTGCAGTATATTAAGGGAGAGGTATCTATTACAGTAGATAAAATGCTGAATTCAGAGTCAGAGCCCTAGGTTCAAATCCCTGCTTTCCCATTTACCTCCATGACATTAAATAAGTCATTTACTCTTTTTCCTCATCTGTTAAGGGGTTGAACTAAATAATGCTGGGCCCCTTCCAAATCTTAATATGTAATTCTTTAATTAAGAAGCGATGAGAAAGATATACAAAAATGTATCAATTAAGAAAATTAGTGTACCAATCATATAGAGTAAGGGAGGCACACCAGTCCCAATGGAATGTCAGAAGAACCAGGAGGTCCCTACCATACTGCCTGGGTTGTTCATTTGTGGAGGATTAGTGGGAGGACATGGACAAAAATCATCCAATATGTTCTTGCAGAAGATGCCCAGATCAATAAGGTTACAGATTCAGTGAGTGACCTCTTAGGATTTCTTTGCACACCATCTTTGTCTCTCAGCTGGTCTGCATACTTTGAGGCCTTTTCAAGAAGCACTTTTTCAGAGATCTGCATCCATATTGTGGCAAGGGAATTTGGAAAGACTTTATTTGATGGAAAAGCAATTGAACCTGCTGAGCAACCCAGCCAATTCCAGCAAATCCAACCAATCAGGCTGGATATCAACACCATTTTTCCATTTGCAGGAACCTGGCCAGAATAAAGAGAGCTCTGCAAAGTGAGAGGCTTCTTGAAGTGATGCAGTTGTGTGGAAGTGAATACTTTCTATCTAAGTCTGAATGTGGCTAGAAGAGAAGACTTCAATCACTTTTTAAGAGTTCTATCAGTCACTTAATAAAAAGCTGCATAATCTATGGGAAGGAATCCTTGGACTGAGAGCTTAAAGAGCTGAGTTGTAGGTTCCATTGATTATGCGATCTTGGGCAAATCACTCATTTCTGAGCTTGTTTCCTTATCTGTAAAATGAAAAGTTCTTATAAGTTCCTCACAGCTCTGACATATTCTGATTCTAGTATTTGGAACAATGATCATGTGTCCAGCCCTACATACAGGGCAGGAGCTGGGCGGGGGTGGGGGGTAAGGGTGGGGAGTGGGGTGGGGTGTAAAAGAGAATATGACTTACTTCTTGCCTTCTAGAAGCTCTTGACTAGCTAGGAATCAAAATTAAATCCATCCATCAAAATTTTATACAAATACACATACACATATACACATATACAGAAAGAACTAGGTAATATAACATACATACATACAATTAAAGAAAGAGAGGAGATAGAGACACACAGAGAGACAGAGACAGGCAGTGAGAGAGAGCATATTTCTTCTTTCTTCATCCTTCATGTGTTAGTGTGATACCCCACCAAATTATTTGTCTGACAAAATGTAGAGAGACATCCAATCTACCTCAGTAGATATGAAAGCTTCTTGAAAGCAGACTGTTTTACAGTGCCTGGTTATCTGGTTAGTTCAGTGCCAAAAGCTATCATCAATATGGGGAACCAAGGAAAACCTTTGATCACTGAAACTAACTTCTTTTGGCTTTGGGTAGGGTCTCTACCTATGACCATGAAAAAAGGACTGTGGTCAATATCTGTCAGTGCTTATCTTGGCTAAAAGGAAATTTATACAGGCATTCATATTAAGTGGCATCCTGACAAGATTAGCACTGGGACTCTAGAGAGCTTCACTTCCACCTCCTAGACCAAGACCTGGCTTAGTCAGGAGGTTCTGAGATAGTTCCAAACCATTTCTAGGGTCTTATATACTTTCAGATCCGGTTTTTAGAGGCAAGAAATAGTTATTCTGTTCCTAACAATTACAGCTATCTGATATTAAATAGGCTGCTTTGTGAGGTAGAAATCACTAGGGAGGTCTTTAAATACAAATTGGATGACTACTTGGCAGGGATTCTACAAAGGGCAATTTTACTACTGCTCGCCTAGGCTAGATATTAGTCCATGAAAAATAAGGATGTTTGGAGAACAGGGACCTAGATTAAAATAGGGTTGGCATAAATCAAGATGAGAAACACAAGGCTAGTTCTAACCAAAAGCTTAGAATTTCTAGGGCCTGGGAAGCTAGAATGATGAAGAGGGGAGGGGACTTTGTATTTTGCCCCTGAGAGCAGGGTTTGGACTTCAGGGTACAGCTGGGAGCTCTTGGGGTACTCTCCTGGAGAGTTGGGGAGGAGGGAAATAGAGAGAATCAGGCTCTGACATTTTCTGGAATAGGTCAACTCTCTGTCAACCTGGGACAAGCCAGGGGTGGCAGGTAGTTGGCTCAATGAATAAAGCAACAGACCTGGAATCAGGAAGGCTCTTCTTCCTGAGTTCAAATCTGGCCTCAGAGATTAACTAGCTGTGAGATGCTGGGTAAGTCACTTAACCCTGTTTGCCTCAGTTTCTCCTTCTGTAAAATGAGCTGGAGAAGGAAATGGCAAACTATTTTAGTATCTGCCCCTAAAACTAAAAATCCTTAAATGGGATTATGAAGAGTCGGAAATGCTGAAACAATTGAAACAACAGCAATAGGGGTGACTTTTGTTGATTGGAGGAGCTGGATGTATTAGGTAGAACAGGGACTTTTTTGGGGGAGACCAGAAAAAGATAGATCTTTTCTTGATTCCAGTATCTTTGCTTTTGAATAGACTGCCACCTAGTGGCTGCAAGGAAGACAGACCCCCCCCTTAGTTATATCTGATTCCCTCTGGTGTTTGCAGTCAGTTTCCTAAATATTCATGCATGTTAACATCACAGAATATCAGAGACGGAAGGGACCTCAGAGGCCAAGTAGACAAATTCATACTTGAACAAGAACCCCCTCTACAACATACTTGACAAGCTGTCATCCTCTACTTAAAGAATCTATAATCTCCCAAGGCAGCTCATTCTACTTTTGGATAATTAATTGTAAGGACTTTTTTTTTTTTTCCTTGACATCGAGCCAAAATCTGCCTCTTTGCAACTTCCATTCATAGCTCATGTTTCTTTTCTTAAAATGTAAAAACTTCAAGAGTAGTTTTTTTTTATTTGTTTCTTCTCTATTTCCAGTTTTGTAGAAATCCCCAGTACCTGTAGGAATCACCAGCACACAGTAGGCACTCAATAAGTGTTTGATTTATTCTACAAAACTCTTCAAATACTTCAAAAACAAATATCCTGAAAGTCATCTTTTCTCTATCCCTGATTCCTTCCACAGGGCAGCTATGTGGAACAGTGGATAGAGCACCAGGCTTAGAGTCAGGAAGACCCAAATTCAAATCTGGCATCAGACTCTTATTAGCTATGTGACCCTGGACAAGTCACATCCCTATTTGCCTCAGTTTCCTCATCTGTAAAAATGAACTTAAGAAGGAAATGGCAAACTACTTCAGTATCTTTGCCAAGAAAACCCCAGATGGGATTACAAAGAATTGGACATGACTGAAACAACTGAATAACAAGAAGTTCCTTCAACCAGTTATCATACAAAATGACTTTTGAGATCCTTTACCACCCTGCAGGTAAAATTCCTAAATTGTGATACACAGAACTTATAGGACAAAGACACTGGCTGCTGTCTCTCAATACAGCCTAAAATTACACCAGCTTTTTTTGATCACTATGAGATTTTGTTAAATTGCTGCTACTGAACTTGGTGGCCATTAAAAGACTGGATCTTTTTCAAAGAAATTGTTTAGTCATGCTTCCCATTTAGTGCTTTTGAAGATGGTTTTTTGAAGCCATGTTTGAGTATTGACATTTATCAGTATTAAGTTCCACCTTTCTAGATTTAGCCCAGTGTTTATAGGGTCTTTTTCCTTGCTTTGCACCTGCAGTTCTGATGAGCATGTCATCTATGTCTTATCCAAGTCACTGCTAAAATAAGATAAAATAAAGTGGGCCAACACCAAACACAAGCAAAATCAAGGGAAATAATTTAACCAAAACTACAGGAGTCTTGGTAGTACAGTGGACAAATATGCCAGGTTATGGAAAGATAGGTCTTTAGGGTGGCAGAAAACAATACTATTTGCAAAATCTCTCATTATAGATGATAATCTGGATAAAAAGTATATAAAACTTTCCAGATAACAAATTTGACCAGTACTGAAGGACACACATGCAGAGCTTTAAAGGGAAAAGGGACAAGCTAGTTTAGGGGAAGTAGTTTGATCTTCTTCTATATACCTTTGCATTCTTTTTGTATCTCCTCTCCTTTCCTTTCATCTCCTCTCCTTCCAGCCAACCAAGTCAAATTCTACCAATGATGAATAGTATCTCACAAGTCTTCTTGCATTCCTAAGCCACTTACAACTATATTAAGACTTTTGAAACATGGTTTTTTAGTACTAGAGTTTAAAACTGCACTTAGATTTTGAGGACACCATCTACTACTGATGACACCTCATAAAATTATGAAAACTTCAAATTGCTTCAGAAATGCGAAGTATTAATAGGTGAAATTACCCTGATATTTGGCCAGCTTTTCCTTGATTACTATTCAGTATCTCTGTAAAAACTACTATGAAAAGATTTCTTTCTCAACCTTCTCTTCAAAAGTCTTAATAATCTCAGTCATTTATTCCCTGGGAACTTTTCCTCCCAAAATAAGGGGCAATACATTTCTGTTACTTGGCAATGGTGAGGTGTGTATCTCAAATGACTTCTCATCAGGGGAATTATATTTGCTTAATTTAAGGTTTCCTGCTTTTCATGAAGCTAGAAAGACAGAGACCCTCAAAAGATGTAGGAAGCAACATAATATAATGGGAATTCAAACATCTATTAAAGCCTTACAATACTTTAGGGCCCTGAGAACAACAAAATTGCTATACCATGGACCCTATTTTTAAGAAAATTAAATTTAATAAAGAGAAAGGACACACACCTAAATAATTAAGATGAAACAGAAACAGAGTACAAAGGAAAGGTTCAATGTCATAGAAGAACTTGGAGATGAGAAAGTTATCTTCAACATAGGAAGAACAATGAAGGAGGTAGTAGAAGGAAATGGGAATGGGGAGGTGAGTCCAGTCTAGGCATGAAACATAGTGTGAGCTAAGGCCAGGAAACAGGAGAGAGCAGGAAGAGATGGAAAACGAGAGAATAGGGAATTTTTTCTACTGAAGAATAGTGAGGCAAGGTGGGAAATGTTTAGAGCTAGATTGTGGGGGCCTTGAATATCAGGATCAGTTATTTACACTTTATTCAAAAGATGATGAACACAGAACAGAATTCTTGAGTTACATGATTACAATGGTGCATTAGGAAGCATTCTGGGAAAGGTATGAAACATGAATTGGGGAGAAAATAGAGGGAACTGAAAGGTCAATTAGAAGGCTTTTCCAATTGTCTAAACTAGTGGTCTCCAAAGTGGGACCCTGGCCTGATTTCCAAAGGATGTGTAATCAAACAATTGGATGGTGAGAAAATGAGTTTCATCCACCTTCCTCACTAAAACGGTGGTCAGACATTATCACACCTACCCACATTCGACCCTTCCTTATCCACCAACTCCATACATTCTCTAGGCTGCACAAGCTACTAACTTCCTTCTTCCAAACTCCAAGAGCAACAATTGTGTAGCTGCCATGGGGAAACTAATCCCCAGAGAAATAATTGATGAGTGAGCGCTCCCCCTTATTCTTTTTCATTTGAGATGAGAGTGGTGCAAAATGGGTAGGCATGGATGGATCACAACAAATCTCATCCTATTACCTTTACCCCTAAACACAACCTGTTTTCAAATTTCTCTATTAATTTTAAGGGCACCACCATCCTTCTTCCAGTAACACAGGTTCATCACCTTGATACCAATGATGACTCTATTCTCCTTCATTCCACATAGCCAATCAGTTAGCTAATCTTGTCATTTCTATTACAGTCATCATTCTTATTCAGACGCTCATTTCCTCTCACCTAGACTACTGCAATAGCCTAACTGGACTCTGTCTCAAGTTGTCTCACCTTTTCAGTTCTTTCTCCACACAGCTGATTTTCCTATAGCTCAAGTGACCAGGTCATTTCAGGGATTCTCTACTGACTCTAGGATCAAATATTATTTCATATTTATCTTATCCTTTTAAAATGTCTATTTTTTGTTTGTGGCAGCCCTTTTTGTAGTGGCAAGAAACTGGAAACTGAGTGGATGCCCATGAGTTGGGGAATGGCTGAATAAGTTATAGCATATGAATGTTATGGAATATTATTGTTCTATAAGAAATGAGGATGATTTTAGAAAGGCCTGGAGAGACTTACATGAACTGATGCTAAGTGAAATGAGCAAAACCAGGAGATCATTGTACATGACAACATCAAAATATACGACAATCAATCCTGATGAACGTGACTCTTTCCAATAATTAGATGATTGATGCCAGTTGCAATGATCTTGTGATAAAGAGAGCCATCTACACCCAGAGAGAGGAATGTGGGAACTGAGTGTGGACCACAACATAGCATTTTCACTCTTTTTGTTAACTTGCATTTTTTTTTCTTACTCATTTCCTTTTTTTTTTTTTTTAAATCTAATTTCTCTCGTGCAGCAAGAGAATTGTATAAATGTGTTTATACATATTGAATTGCTTGCCATCTAGGGGAGGGGATAAGGGGAAGGAGGAGAAAATCTGAAACACAAGGCTATGCAAGGGTCAGTGTAGTCAAATTATGCATATGTTTTGAAAATAAAAAGCTTTATAAAAAAAGAAAAAATGTCCATTTTTGTGTTTTACAGTGTAATTATGTAACTTATAAGTATATGCATATATATGTATATGTGGTAAGAGCTTTATTTATTTATTTTTTTAAACCTAGAGAAACTTGTGCATGGCCACTGGTCTAGATTAGGAGAGGAACCTGAACCCAGATTATACCCAGAGTGGAAAGGAAATGGATGTAAGAGAAATTATCATGGTGGAAATCAATAGAACTTGGAATTTATTGCATTAGGAGGGAGAATTATGAAAGAAAAAAACAAGTTAAGGAGAGATGCTTAAGTTAATCATCCTGAATGACCATAAGCATGGTGGTACTATACATTGAAATAGAGAAGTTAAGGGGAAGAGCAGGTGTTTTAAGGAAGATAAAAAGTTTTGTTTTGGACTTGCAGAGTTTAAGACAACAGTGGAACATCCTGGTAGAGATTTCCATAATACATATGTTTCTACAAATACATAGGTAATAAGTAGATTAGGGAGATTTCAAGCAGGAAGTTGGAGGTGTAGATAAAGACTTGGGATCTAGTTGAATACTTGTGCATAAAAGGAGAAATATGCTTATCAAAGTCAACGGAGGTGAAGTCACTCCTGTTATGGGTAAAGGGAGGATAGGGAAGGAGTAAGGAAGGGAACATCTGAGGTGGGTAAGATTTTGATAGTAATGATGGGGGTGAAGGTAAGAGGCATTTCAGGTCATGAGTGAAGATACTACTTCAGCACAGCTAAAATATCAAGATGTGGTATTTTGCTCATACTTTTTGCTCACAGCAGTTATTATTCCTTGCTGTAAGGAAATGTAGCACATTCCTATTTCGTGAGCATGTAATTGCATATGTAAATTCTATTATAATTCATGGCTCACCTGGATAGAATTTACTATGCACCCAGGGATATACTTTGATAACCACTGGCATAGAGTGTACATGTAGAATAGTGAATAGAATTTGGATTAGAAAGGTAATTTGTGGCCTGAGGATGGAGAGTCATAAATACCTTGCTTTAGCATTTGTACACTAAAGAACTACTAAATCTTTGAAAAATGTGAAGGAGAAGCCACAAAACAATTGTCTTTGTAGGTATGCTTCTCAAATGTCCAAAAAGAATCTTTGCTTTACAACAGTATTTTCTGACAAGAATCATATGTTATGGATGTAGAGCTAGAAAATCCTCAGGAGTTCACATAACACTCTCATTTTACAGATGGCAAAACAAGTTAATATTTTTTCAAATTTTACACAGATGCTACAGAAATTACACTGAAAAAAATTTGAAACATAAATTTATAGAATATAATCAATGGCAAAGAAACAAAGATCCTATGTTATCAGAATCATATGGGCAGACAAAAATGGAAGAAAATAGCACAAATAAGAATTTTGTACAAAATGCAGACCCATTTCCAATTTATTATTATGTTAAATATATGTTTAGACATTCACTAATATACTTCTCTTTATAATGACTAAATTATCTTTTAGGTCTGACTGAACAGATTTGAAAAGAGCAGTTAGTTTAAGCCCTGGAGATCCACCAAAATGAGAATTCACAAAGAATATACTTAAAAGCTCTGTGAAATAGGAAAATAGAATTGTGACATTTAACTATTTTAATGAAATCTCAGTATTTTACACCATTTAATCTCCTTTTCCTTTTCTTTAGATGTTTTAAAAATATATATATATATATATATTTCCTATATTAAGACCTAAACAATATTTTCTTGTAAATAGCTGGATTTTCTTTTAAATGGCTGGTTCAGCCATTTTCTATTAAAACGTTGTGATCCAAGATTAAACAGATGAGGGAACAAGCATCTGCTTGCCTAGTACACCAATCCTCACTTAGTCATAGCTGACTTCTGACTACTGAAGCCACTCTCTTAGCTACTTATTTCCCCAGGTGTTGTGTTCTAAATCCATTATCAAAAATTATAAGCCAAGGAGCATCTCTACATTCATAGACATTAAGGGAAGGCACCATAATGAATACTAAAATGACTTTAAAACAACATAAGGGTGCTGTAGGATAAAAGTTAAAATACATAAAAATACAAGCTATGTAGCAATTCAGGTGATCAAGTATTTAAACATTGATATTTCTTGATGTTAAAGATTTAGAAAACTTCTCTATTTGGTCAACTAGCCTATTTCCCTTTCCTAAACCAGCTTCTGAAACCCTTGCCAGAGATAAACATTTTAATGACAACTTGGATTTGACAACAATGCAACTCAATATATTATTCTAAGTGGCTGTAAGTATCAATAGAAAGGCTAAATGGTCTTTCCATCTGAACTCTCCATGTCCCCCAATACTAAGCATGGCATTCAAATCTCAAAAGATACTTAAATAAATATTTGTATTATACTATACATGTCAGTCTCTTGCACCCAAATAAGTTACTCCTGGATTTCTGGTCTTGCCAGAAAAGTGCTGGGTGAGTTGTTGGATAAGCTTCCAGATCTCTTTATTTTTAATCTTGTAATCAGGCAGCATCATTGAGTCAGCAGTATGGCAATGTAGTTCACTTTTGCTAGCCAGATTGTAATGCTGGGTCAAGATCAAGACCCTTTAAGAACTTCTAAGTATTACTTTAAGTTACTCATTTTTTAAAAATGCAGTATCCTCAACTGACAGATGTTTGAAAGGGTAGTAGGTTTGAGTGATTAATAAATAGGTACATGGAAGAATAGATTTTTCAGTATGGGGGTAATTTCTATCCTGAGCTACCCAAAGACTGAAAAACAAAATACCACAAATTTCTTCATTATGTCCCACTCTAGGAAGACATAGGAGAAAGAACTAGATTCAGTCAGAAGATCTGAGTTCAAATCTTCTATCTACCATTTCTCCAGTGTGACTTCAAAGTGACTTAACTAAGCAAAAGAGACAGAGACAGAGAGTCAAAGAAAGAGACAGAAAGTCAATAGCTAGGAAGCAGCTTCTAATACCAATTCTAATACCTGCCTTGCAAAATTGTAGGGAAGCAATTACTGCCTATCTCACAGGATAAAGGGCTATATAATTCTAAGTTATTGAAATTATTATTTATGACTTTCCATTATTTGGTTTTCTACATTTATTTATCTGAATGCTTAACTTACAATTATATTTACAAAATTCAGATACTGATTCAGACTTTTAAAATATAAGAGCTGTTGGAGATAATAAAACCAAACTTTTACATTTCACGGATGAGGGCCAAAGAGGTAATTTGCCTAAGCCACCTCTTGAGTTAGTGACAAAAGCAAAATTAGAACTCAAGTCTGAAAATCTTTAATTAATGTACTACACTGTATGTGTGTGTATATTTTAACTTAATAAAATGGATCCAATCCTTCTAAGATTTGTAAAACTAATTTTCAGCCAGTATAAAGTGAGTTCACAACTAAAGTGAATTTATGAATGTTTACATTTTTAAATGTCATCAACTCATCATGAAACTGAATATTCATAGTATAAGCATAAGTAAAAACATATATATTATGAACAAATCATGCCCACAAAACAATGTCTCCAAAAATTGGAAATTTTTGTCCATTAAGTCGATGACTCTCTCATTTAATCACACTACCAAAATTCTGGTTTTATTAGCACAGCACATGATAGTATATTGCATTCAACAACCTTTCTATGAAAACTTGGTATCAAATATATAAATGAACACAAAACAAGATACAAATATCTGAAAAAAAATGTGGACATCAATGTCTTAATATTTATACTCATGCTTCCTCAAATATTGAAGCAGAAAAGACAACTTTTCCCATGCAGAAAATAATAAATGAAATCCTTACTCTTTAAGGCTGTCAACTATTGAAAAAATGAAATGCTTTGGCAAGCACCTACTTTATTTGAATTCTCCTAATAATCCTAGTAAGCATTTCATTTATAAATGGCCATTGTAAAAAGCAAATAAAAGCTATTTATTAAGAATGCCCCCCCCCCAAAAAAAAAGTAATTTTTGTCTCCCTCCAAATGACTGTGGTTGAATAGGCACAAACTTTTTTTGCAAGACAAAATGTTACGCCAATGTTTGCGGAAGACTCTATAATACTGTACCTCCATAATGTCTGAGAGCAAATACTAATTGCACACCTTTTGTTACCTTCAATCCTGCTGGAACAACACAAATGAATAAGGGCAACTATATTAAATATGCAATGACTATATTCTTCCTAATGAGATGACTTGAGCTCCTATTTGCTTTATCAGAGATGAAACAAAATTCATATCTTAAAAAGTTCTGTTCTCTATAATTCTCTCAAAGTTACAAGGAATAATCTAACCTCAATGATACCTAAAGCAAGAATTCCTTCTAAAATACAGACAACTCATCATCTAGTCCGAAGTCTGAAGACTTCCAGTGTTCTCCAGGGATGGGGCAATGAATTTTGGTAAAGATACCAGTACTATACCTAGTGACTAAGCATATTCTGAAATATACATATTGTATGTCCCCAACCCTTCCCTTGTTAATACGCTCACTTTATCAAATGGCTTCATGCTCACCAAATACCTCTGAAATTAGGAGCTGGGTCTTGTATTAGGGATTATAAGATTTGAGACTCAGTCTTTAGATCTTAAGGCTTAGATTCAAAGCTGGAAAAGCTCTGGAATCCAGTCCAATCCCTTCATTTTACATGTTAAGATGTACACCAATATTTATTGCTGATACTTGTTATACAGTTGCTATAGAAATTACACATAAAAATAGTTTGAAACAGATAATGAATTTATTGGTCAGCTATGAGTAGGAAAATACATTGGTAAAGAAAAAAGACCCTGTATATAAATATAATACTAGCTAGTTACAATTTGACCAAGAAAAAGTTCCACTGAAGAGAACAGTAAAAGCCCTTGTTTACCATCAGACCATATTCAGTTTCCCAATAATCTTATTAAAGAGCTGCCTAGACAAATGCAACATTCTTTGAGCTTAGTGCTGATAATGTGCTGGTTTGTATTACATGAATGGTAAACAAGAGATAGTCCAGTGCATCACACATTATACAGAGGTACTGTGAAGAAAGACTAGATATTCTATTTTAGACACTACTTGAACATACCAAGACATCTATGTGTTATTAAAATATATGTAGCCAAAAAAACTGCAACGTTAACATACACTAAAATACTGTTTTAGGTTGGGTAAGAAATGTCTATAGGAGCAGTTGCTTGAATAATAACAAGTTACACAGTTTGGTGGAATGCTTTAAAAAGAAATCTTAGAAATTCTTTTACCTTAGGTGGTTTATTTCCTTATAAAAGGTAGGGCTCTAATATAGTGAGACAAATTTTATGTAGCTTATAGAAATTTAATCTCATTACTTTAGAGTCATACCATACATAGCTAAAAGGAAAAAAAAAAGGAATACTGAAAATTATCTGTTGAGAATTTGCATCTTAGAAAAAAATTTGAATTGAATTTAAAATCCAACATTCAGGAGAATAATTCCCCTAGATTTAAAAGCTTTAGGCCAAACTAAGGCTTATTGGATGTCATTGAGTTACACAAAATTAACAAAATTTTTAGTGGTCTTCTTTGCCTAATTAATGCTATTTGTTTTTTAAAGTTTCAATTAGTTCACATTTCCACAGCTTTAGTTTAAATTGTGCCACAATTTAATTTAGATGAACATTATTTTCTCAAAGGATAAATAATCTCCACAGACACTGCAAACTGTCCTGAGCTTCAAGACACTTTACAGCATGGAATTTAATGGCTCAAAAATATCTTTTTTTCTTTGAGAGAAAAAAACTAAACTCTTTTTCCCACTTCCCACCCCCAATTTAAGAACATTTGTATGATGTGCTTATTAGCAAGAACACTGAAGGCCTGTTATGGCAACACCAAAACTGCATTTAATTAATATTTGTTAAGGGCTTTAGAATAAAAAAATCTGCACTGTGAAAACATGTGAGTTTTATTGCATCTTTTTTTTGGGTACGGCTTGTTGAAAATGATGTTGAAATTAGATTCATGACAGGAAAATATTTTGACACAAAGCTTGCTTGACAAAAACATTTCAGTTCAGTTTGGGTATAACTGTTCTTCCCCTTTAGATTCAAAATATTTCTTCTTTGAAGTTATATCTGTAAAACATTAGTAATTCTTGGCAATTCAATTTATCACTATCTAATAGGTGGAAAAGCAGTCTAAACTGACACAAAGATTGCAATGTGTCTGGTCTAGGCAAGAACAAGTATCTTCAAGACACAACAGGTCATAATATTTACTCTGCTGCCATAAATTCAAATCTATCTGAGACAGTAACAAATACAGGTGAAACATAATGAGTAAAGCTCAAACCTTTAAGAATCTAACAAGTGCACTCCAGCTCCAGCACCTATTAAAGTAAAGTATCCCCTACTAACAAATACAAAATGAATAAGTGCTTCCCCCAAACCTGCCATAAAGCTTTCTGGACTTATTATTACATAATCCAGACCATCAGAAAAATAGTTTACTCAATCTGATGAGCTCAACTAGCTCATCTTCACTGGAAATTGTCATGATGCACGTTACCAACACATTGTTAAGGAAACATGAGTAAACACCTTTTATTCACACTTTACAAAAAAAAAAAAAAAACAAAACCAAAAAAGAACATAAAAGTTATGCATTGACTCTACTACATCAATTCTACCTGTATTTCAATGTACTGATTATAAACTGGACATGTTTGATGTCTGCATAACTTTAAAAAACCAAAACCAAACAAAAAAAACACCTCAAACAAAAACCAGGTCCCAGACAAGAATTCAAGATCAAGATTTTAGAAATTTAAAGTGAAAATATTAGAATTTATACAGTATGTCATTTTATCTTAAAATGATTAAGCACATTTAAGTGCTGGGATTTTATAATAAAATTTTAAGTCATATTGGCAATGACTCATCCACTGCGGTTATAAAAAAAAAATGCTCACAGCATTCAGCAATTTTTCCTTTAATGTTCATACAGTGCCCTTTTGCTTCCCTGCCTGCAGTTGAAACAAAAGCAGTTAGACCAAGCTCTTTTGGAATTCATTTAATTGATTTTGGAAAGATGAGAAAACGGGGAGAGAAAATATAAGTTAATTTTTCAAGATAAAAGTTGGCATTACATCTCTAAGTTACTAATGGCACTATGAGCAACAAACACAGGATATGATATAACTTAAGTCTTGCTTGACACACTAAAATAAGACTTGGTCACTTTAAAATGATCTGAAGAATTGTCTTAGGAACCTGTTCTGAATATACATCTAAATACACTGCTTCATAAATGAGAAAACATTACTTTTTTTTTCCCCCCAAGGAATGATATTCTCTTTTTTGGAGACAGGAACACACTGGAACTGAAAAGAATTCACATGATAGAAGTATTTTGAGTGACAGGCAGCACTGTGCAATGACTCTGTGAGCAGTGCTTGGGTTTGGTGAGCTAGGAATTGGGGACCCACATTCTGAACATGTTCAAATATGTGATATTCAATGCTTCACAAAAGGAAAAAATGCCACAGCTTCTACAAAAGCATTTTCATAAAATTTTCACAAATGTTAACAGTATTTTAAAAATATAAAAGAGGATGCACAGATTCTCTCTGCATGCACAGGCAGTGCTTGTTGAGAACAAATAAGAGCAGGCACAGTGGAGATAGGACAAGTAGTATTTTAAACAGAAGTTAAGAAGCTGTACATAAGCATCCCTAATTTTTCTTAACTTAAAAAAGGTTAAAGATTTAAAAATATTAGAATGTACACATATTAGCCCATGGAAGTCTACTGATCATTCACTGCTTAGCTTATCTGTCCTGGGAGTCATATGTTTTTTCATACAATTCAGAAATACATGGATAAATTATCTCTGGGTAGAGTTAATATCTTAAGCTTTAAACAGATTTTGATTTAGAAAGCAATGTTCTCAATTTAAAAATAAAGTAGTTCAAGAGGGCCAACACAACCCTAACAGTGCAAATCCTTAGCAGAGAAAGCCTGTGGCAGCTTCTTTTACTTACAAGCTGGCCTAACACATGAAACCAATAAAAATTTAGCCTTAGTTTACAATACAATCATTTCCAAATCTGATTTTTTAAAGTACAAAATCTCATAAATCAGGTCTTCTGTAGTTCATATACAAGCATAAAGGCTAAATTCAAATTCTATATTTTACAAACAAGTCTGAAAAAGGAGGAAGTGAAGTACAGAAGAATGGTCTCTGGATGTTACTACTGGCCTCAGAAAGTAGTGCTACAGATTTCTGTGCAAAGAGAATATGCTCTATAAACATTTCCCTATTTCAAGGCATGAAAATATTATGCAGGATAGGAGAAATAGGAAAATCACTTGTAACAAATTAAAGACAGGTGCAAAAGCACCAATCCCTGTCTAATAGTACACAAAGCAGACTGGGCTCAAAATTTCGTCTCTGTTGATAGCACCTGGCTTTTAGTATGTCTTTACCAAATAATCAAGATTTAAAATCCGGATCATCATTAAGAAAAAAATCCCTGTTGGCCATACCTCACTCCTCTATATTCAGATTTTACAATTTTACAAATCAGATTGAGGTTGCCCTCTCAATGTACTTGACTACCTCCTGCCAGGGAGGTGGATACCATTGACTGGGGGCAGGAAGGGTAGTAAAAGCTCCAGTTGTGCAAAAAGTGAGAAGTGGTCAGAAGGGATGAGTGGATGTGGACAGCCGCTTATATTGTTCTCTATTAGCCAATGGTGATCCAGAGGTCCAAGAATGCCTAGGATGTTCAGCTGAGGTTTAGAGTAGAAGATGTAGTCAATTATACCCTGGAAAACAAACAAAAACAAAACCCAAAAGATGTTACTGAAACATCAAGGGCTTTCTCTGGGGAACACAGTTTTAAAGTTTTATCACTTGTAATTACCATTATATGATCATCATAAACCAAATCATTCAAACAACTTCAGTCAAAGAAAACAATGAGAACATAAATCAATATGAAGGATTTGAGTCAAGTCAATGATACAAAGCAAAAAAGGCATAAAAGTGGCTTCTAGATTATGCTATTTAGAATGAAGTCAACATAAACCCTGCCTCCTGAGACCCATCCTGATTCAGCCCTGCCACTAATCTAGTACCTAGCTTTATATTTAATTATATGAAATGCCTGGTTCCACTAGAGATAAAAGTTGACTAGCCGAAAGGCATGGAGCTAATTAGTTCCAATGAGCAGTAAAAAGCTGTACAAATTAAAATGTTAAATGACCGAATTTTGGGGAGTGGGATAGGAGGATGGCTACAGCTATGACAATTAGAACATATCTCTAGGAGGAAATAATCTTTTTTTTTTGAATACAAGCACACTTTTCCCTTCTTCCACCCCAAGTTCTATTAAGACATCTCATGAGGTGATGACCGTAGGTTCTCAAAGACTATGCTTGCTGAGTTTAAGTGTAGATTGTAGACTATTTATGTCTTATCTGAACACTAACCTATTTAAATGTAGAAGAACTCATAAACAGTAAGTTGGCCACTATACAGATAATGAAATATTTTGGCTACATAAATTTACAAAGAACTGTGTAAGATGTGGAGGGGCAAAAATCAGCACTGAAATTTATACTGATGATTCTTTTGAAATAAAGTGGTAGAAAAGACATGGCAAACATTCTATTGGAGGATTTAAGGTATAAAAAATAAGAAAGTCTGAATAATTTATAAATATATGGCATGCAGTAAATAATCCATAGAATTCTATCTCTAAAAAGGAAGGATGGGCTATTCTCTGACAGGCCCATCCATACACAAAGGCAATGCTTTCAGAAAGATTTCAGTGAGGTATTTTTACAAGAGAAATCAGCTGCCTTGGTAGGTAGTTACAGTATTTGGCTCCTCCTCTTTCACTGCTGTAGCTAAGTACATAGAGAAGGGATGGGATTATTCTTAGTAATAACTGACATTTAAATAGCACTTTAAAATGTGTAAAATGCTTTACATACATTCACTTATTTATTTTTAATCCTGTAAGCTAAGTATTTTTGTTATTACCTCATTTAACAAATGGGTTCAAAAAGATTAAACTCTTCACATAGTTAAGTGCTGGAACTGGAATATGAATCCAGGTCTGTAAGGTCAATGCTTCTTCCACTACTATAGGGCGTTCTGTTATATAATCAATGAAAACACTGAAAGGAGGATTAACCCAATGTCCTTACTCAAAACATGAATCTGGAAAGGCTACTGGGAGCAGTCAGTTATGACTGATGTTTTAAAATTTTTAATATTTTATTTTCCCCAATTATATGTAAAAGCAATTTTAACATTTCCCCCTCAAATTATGAGTTTCAAATTCCCTTCCCCCATCCTCTGTGAAAAAGGCAAAGCAATTTGATATAGATTATACATGTGTAGTCAGGCAAAATATATTTCCAAGTATTTGACTGACATTTTTAAGGAGGAAAAGGAATGCAAGCAGAGAAATTAGGATCAGGACAGCAGGCTAGAATGAAGAAGTAAATGAGGACATAGTGAAGTCAGTGCAAGAAAAGAGTATGGAAGATATTGTAGAAAGCAAAAAAAAAAAGGCAAGTACCAACACCATCATAAATTCAATTTGTCTTTAGTTTTTTTTTTTTTTTTTCTGGTTTCAGGTTTAATATATGATGAATCAGATGTCTTTTATATTTGTCTCCTGTCAAATTTTTATTTCCCCACAACATTCAGAAAAGTTTTTCTTTTTTCCTTTCTTTTTCTTTCTTTTAAAGCTACAAAATCCAAGGTTTTAAAAGGTATTTTGCTATTGACTTGACAGTTCTGTCAATGAATCCTCCCTGAGCAATATGGCAGGCACAGTCATGTTAACTGTTAATGGGTTAATGGAAAATTGGGGGATGGAGAGGGGAGTAGGAACCCTTTAGGAGACATTTTCTAAAGTACCTCCTACATTTACTAGGTGCTGTGCTAAGTGATTTACCAACATTATCTCATGTGATCCTCACAACAATCCAGGGAACGTGATATTTTTATTTCTCTTTCACAATCGAGGAAACTGAGGCCGAAGTTAAGTGACTCACAGTATGAGGACAGACTAGACTTCAGGGCCAGTGTTCCATTAACTGTAGACCTATGTAAAGTAATAATTCCTCTCAAGATTTTATCCATAAGCAACAAGTTGTGAATAAGACTAATCTTGGGGCCAGCAGTGCACTCTGATGTTTGTGTAATGTGAACACAATAAATTACTACTAATGTAGGGTTACTGTAACTTTATCAAAGCATGATCAAGAAATGAGATGGATCAGTTAGTCAAATAGTTTGGTTAAAAAACACTACACTTTTTACAGAACAAAGATCAACTTAAAAATCGGAACACATACTATACAGTACCTAATTTCTGAAAGGATATAATGATATCTCAGGAATGGCACTGTAAAAATCATCTTTTAGACATTACAGTTCATGAAGGCAGACCTCCTTACTTTAGGTTTCACACAGAAATTGTGTTATTACATCACCAATTTACAATGAAAGATGAGTATTTTCCCCTTACTTGGGATTATACATTTTTATCACTGTATAATTTTATGATAGATTTCATTCAAATAAGCACATACTAGGTAAATGTAAAGATGCCTTTTTGTAACCTAAAATCAATCCACTCCCCTATTCTTACTCTAACTTTTAAAGCTACACAGAGATATTTGGGTAAGGAAGAGAATGCCCTTTTTTCCCCCTTTTTTTCTAGCCTGTGAATATAGAAAGTGCAATATTTAGTATAAAGAAGGTTTGAGTTCCAGCTAAGCCAGAACTCACCTCTGTGTTACCAGTTTCTTCAATTGTAAAATGGGAAGTTGGGTAGACTAGATAAGCTTTACAACCCCTTTTACGCTTTAGTATCCTAGGAGTCTATAAATCTAGAGTTTGCAGCAGAATTTCAATAGGAACTAAAAGGAATCACCAAACTTCACATCTATTTTTCTACTGTTAGATGAAAGCAAGTAACTAATGGAAATTTAAGATTTGGTAGATAAGTTGGCATAAAAATTGAGCATACATTCTTTTTCAAATTACCACCTCATTCACCAAATTTATTTTAGCAGTTGACAAATTAATTCATTGAAGAAACATGCTACACCTTGGTCATAAGAACCATCCTTCAACTTGTACTCTCAAGCTGCATCTTTGAGTGATCTCAACAAGAAAATCAGGAGTGATAAAATTTCCCCATAATTTAATGTTCTAAAGTAAATTCAACTTTGCTTAATTCTGACAGTAAAACCAAAGATACCTCAGTTAAACAATCTGCAATCTTGAAATATGGTAGCCATTAAAAAAAAAAAAATCAGTTAACATGTCCAATTTTAACTATCCAAAAACAGAGCTGGGCGGTGGGGGTAGAGGGAAGGACAGAAGCATAAGAAGTCTCTAAGAAAACAAAACAGATGTTTTTGAAGTATTCACATTGAAGTTTTTTGATGAGAACTTTCCTCAAAAGATAGTCCTTGCTTCAGAGTTTATTTACTCTTATTTTAGATGTGCACCTCATGAGTTTGGTAATCTGTTTACCAAACCCAGAGAAACATAAAAAGCAGCAATTTGTTGATGGACTGGGGTGAGGAAAATTATTAGAAGATATACAAATAATAGCTGGAGCAATAGAGGAAAAAAGAGAAATAGTGTGGAAAAGAAAAATAACTTGAAAAATATAGCAAAGTACAGGGATACAGTCTTAGAAACTTCAACAGTTTCATCACTTTATACAACATATATTCATGTCATGATCTTGAATCATTAAGAAAAGGTTAAATAGAGCATATTTTTATCTATTTCTCTCCTCTAATGTATCCCTTAAACATGAGAAGGGCTTTGAATTTCCAAAGTCGGAATCAAATGAGCACAAAACTAACTGGTTCTACCAAGTAGGAGAAGTTCTTGATCACAGACTTTGTGATAAATTATATCTGGTCTAAGGGTTAATAATTAAATCCAGAGAGGCTCATCCTCTCTGGTGAGTGAGATGGTGAGTTGTCAAGAGAGTACTAGATAATAATTTCCAGCTATAACTCACAAAAACTGTCTAAATTATAAAGGAATTATGACTTAAATTGTAGATCAATGAAGTGTTAAAAATATAAGTATACTGTTTTAAGAAGACAAAGAAGTATATAAAACTTTATTAGAAAAAGATGGTAAGGGCAGGTAGGTGGCACAGTGGATAGAGTACTAGCCCTGAAGTCAGTAGGACCTGAGTTCAAATGTGGTCTCAGACACTTAATACTTCCTAGCAGTGTGACTTTAGGCAAGTCACTTAATCCCAATTGCCTCAGGAAAAATAAAGATAGCAATCTAAAATATTTTTTACTATGAATTCCTCAATTTCCAACAAGAAAATAAGGGGTTAATATATAACACAAATCTATGAAAGGTGAAACTTCCCCTTTAATTGATGGTTATTTATTTTTATGCTAGAAATATGAAGGACATGTCACATGAACTTCTATCAAAGAACTTGCCAATGCTCAATATTCTAGAAAAACAGTATAAATGAGTGTTTTAATCCACATTTAAAAAAATCTGTCCATGTTTTAAAGATGTATATTTTATTACTTTGACTGAAAAGGCTATGTGATTTTCTAATGGAATACATGTTTTCAAGTCCAAATTCTCACCTTAAAGTCAAATGTATAATTTGTATAAGGCATTAGGCCATTCTCATAGGCACTCTTTAACTTGAAACCATGTGTAATCCTTCCATTTGTCGTTCCATTTTTCCCATTACAGCTGAAGTTAGTAAGACTTTCATTATATCTTAGTTCTTTGAAATCCTTATGATTTGTTTCTACTCCACCAGTACTCAAGTATTCTACAACACCTATAATAAACAAACAAAAAAAAACCCTTACTAATTAAATTAAAATTCAATAGCTAAAATTGCCAGACTTATTACACAGTTGTTTTATGCCGACATAATATAAATAAATGCTTTAAAAATATTATTTACAAAAACATATTAAAACTTATTTTTACTTAATATCACATTTCCTCAATTTTCAGCTACTTTACTACTAAAACCTGGGGTTATTATGTGGTGATATATCCAGAAAATAACCCTCAATCCTAATTAACAGTAATAATTCCCTGAACACTTCGAGACCACCTGTAGAAATAAAAACAATTGATATAAAAGCTCACTTTTCTACTTGCCCTTACAGTTGACTAAGGAAATTACTTGATATTGTACTTATTCTACCTAATAAAAAAATATTCTTGCACTATATTTGTGTTTATAGAGAAAGAAGGTGCAAATATAAAGGAGAAATGTAAACAAATATAGTATCTTACAGTTTGATAGCACAAGCTTCACAATCTAATAGGGTCAAAGGATGGCAGGTTTAGAAATAGAAAGAATCTAAGAGGCCTTCATTTTAAAAGACAAGGAAAACTGAGGCCCAGAAAATAAAATTGCTTATATAAAGTCACAAAGATAAACAACAAAGCCAGAATTTGAACCTGGCTTCTCTGATTCAAAACTCAAGATTCTTTCCCTTTATCATATAATAGTTGCATTACATACCAAACAGTATTTCAAAAAGAGCTTGACTCATTTACCCAACTTGGTTGAAGTTAATTTCCTTGAATTTTGTAAATAAAAAAAAAAATAAAACCAGTTTAGCCTACCCTATGGCAATAAAAGATATCATATCTGAAATTCTATGAAAGGATGGGTAGAATCTAAAAGAGGCACTGTTAACAATCTTCTCAGCATTTGGGATATACCAAACAGCTGAGAATACATATATATAGATAAGAGATAAAAACAACTATCCATTTTTATCTAGGCAAACAAACTTTAATAGTATACATTTCAAATAAAAGAAAGACATGAAGAGAATTATAAATGATTAATTCTTTTAACTATCATTATAATCATATATTAGCTGCAGAATACGATTCTGGAAAAGATACAAAAATAATTAAAATAGGGTCCTCACTCCTCAAGAAATAAAAAAGGATACATCATTTTTGCCTTTTAAAAACCCAGGAGGAACATATTTTAGTATTAAAATACTGTCATGAATTAAGACAGGAAATCTTAACCTGGGGGGGGGGGCTATGAACTTATTTACCATTTTAATATCTTTTTTAAAAAATAGCTTTTAATTTTTCCAAATACATGCAAAGATATTTTTTATAACTTTAAATATAATTTCCTTTGTAATCCTATGTATTTCATTTCATATATTTAAAAACATTATTGTGAGGACTAAATCCAGAGATGCCACTAGGCTGCCTATGGTGTCCATGACCCCAAAAAAGATTAGGAACCCCTGGTTTAAGAGCACTAAATCAGAAACCTAAATTCTAATTAGGTCATTTCTCTATTTAAAATATGTGTTTTAATAGCCAAGAGGAATAAGTTTTAACATTTTGGTATTAATTAACAGCATTAATAGTATTTCCATTATACTATTTCATTTTTAAAATATACGAAATCATTTCATGAAATATTATCTGAAGTTGGTTTTTTCAAATACTAAATGTACTCAACAATATCATCTTCAGTGACTAATGCATTTACATTAAAAAAAAAATACTTCAAAATAAACATTGTTGTTCTTACCAGAGTCTGGCAAAGAATTGAGATCTGCACACAGAACAAGTGGAATGGTTCCAAGTTCTCCCAGTACATTGGATTTGAGACTCCTAGAGGCTTTGTCAATAATGTTTTTTACTTCAGAGAGGAACATCATAGTTTGTACCAATTTCACATCAGAATATTCAGGATCCCAATGCATATGTGCGTTAGCAACAAGTATAAGCTGCTTTTCTGTTCCAAGATGTGGCTTTCCAGCTAAAATTAAAGGACAAGGGAAACCAATTTCATTTCATTTCATGCAATCTCATTACTGAAAGCAAATGATTTTAAATAGCTCAGCTCATTTAAAAATGTCCTTAGTATCTGAATAGTCTCAAGATCCTTAAAAAAACAAAACAAAACAAAAAAACAACCAAAAAAACCACACAACCTCAAAAGAGGGAGACTACTTCCAATCTACCTTTGCTGCCAAAAAATGGAGGAAAGTGTTCAAAGTTCATTGTATGAATAGCTATTCCATTTCATATTTACCTCTCTATTTCTTTCAAATCAAAAATGCCTACAAGCAAATAATGAAGCTTTTCACTCATTTTTTATAAGTCTTTCTTAGGAAATACCTAAGAAATATTGTAGGTAGGAGAAATGAGTTGACATATTGGAAAAAAGCTCAAATTTCTACTTTTTCTGAAGCACTAATCAAGATAATTAAGATATGATCAGCTATTTGCAACTCTACAGTCAAAGCTGTCAAAAAAGCACATTTGTATTTTAGATCCCAATTTCATCAGAAATCAGTCACTTACATGACATTTCAATCAATTCTTTTCGAAGTTCTAGTAGCACTGCAACTCCAATGTTATCTTTTGTCATAACTCTGTTCAGCATAGCTTCAGACCCTTCTGAATTTGCCATTGCTAGTTGATTGAATTCAACAGTGTGTTTCTGAACCAATGTGAATCTAAATATTAAAAAAACAAAAAACAAACAAACAAAAAAAAACCCATAGTTGAGAAAATGCTTTCTCAAGTGAGGCAGCACGGTATAAAGGAAAGAGCCTGGGACCAAAAGACAGAAGGCCTAGCCTTAAGTCCCCAATCTACCACGACTTTGGTAAGGTACATTTTCTCTGAGACTTTGTTTTTCAATTGGGGGAAGGGGGGGAGGGAGAGAGAAATCTGGCTAATCTCTTTACTTCCAAAATTCTGGAATTTGAAAACTCAGGGATATAATAAATTAAAAAAAAATATTTCTAATCTTAGGCTTATTTGATGGAGCTAAAATTCTTCACATTTAATTGGCAACTTTTCAAAATAAATTTTAAATTATTTTCAGATGGCACTAATCTACATAGTGCTTTAGAGTTCTAAACAGCTAATATAGAGGTTCTCTTCTCTGAATCTAAATTTGACTTAACCACAACACACACAATCTCTTCTCATAGTTCTTATACCACACTTTCTCAAGGATCAGATTGAAGACAGGCAAGTTAAGAAGTTTTTAAAAAACATTTGGTAGAGGGCATAGTACTTACACTAATATGAATTAAACCTCAACAATTAACAGGAAAAAAAAAAGTATGTGTGTGTATGCATGCACACACACACACACACAGAATTTAAATTGAAATTACCCTTCAATTCTATTAGGAAAAAAATTATGACAGTAGCTTTATTTTCATTAATAGTTCAGTTTCTTTAACTCATTCAATCAACAAACGAGTTAATATCCTTTTAAAAATCCACATTGAATACAAAGTTAAATATATTATGTTTGCAAGGGAAATAGCTTACTTACTTTTCTGTCTTGAAGAATATTGCACAACCATCAACATGTTTTCTTTCCTGTTCTGACATTGTCCTAGCTCTAGATTTTGGACTAAAGAATCCATTATAGCCGCGTTCCTTTAGCTCTACCAGAAAAAAACTGTAATACTGTTCAGTTTCAACCTCCTGAAAAAGCATAAACAGCACAGCATTTCAGTTACCCAAAAACAAATTCATTGTAACAAACTACTATGAGTATACCCTTTCTACCATAATTAATTGGTTATATTAAAATAATGTTAGATGAAAAGGGGCAGTCAGTATCAAAAGAACACTACTGTTAATGGATGATCATATTATGCTTTCTTTAGTTATAATGTATTAGCCTTTTTATTGCAAAAAGGCATTGATCAGAGCAATCACCCACATGTTATTTGTAGAGGTGTTGCACTTGAATTATAGCGGTAAGAACTGCAAAAGCCCATCCCCTTTTTTCAATACATTCTCACCTGCTTGTTTTTCATTTTACAAGTACAAACTGCCCATATCAATTCTTTTGGTACCCAGGAACACAGAAAAAAACCTAAGATGTAAAGATGTTGTTTTATCCAGGCAATTTTTAAGCAGTTAATTATAATGTCACCATAAAGATTGGTATGTAAGCACTATACATGTAAATTTTTCCTATATAAAATCAATGTGTCCTAATCAAGATAGGGCTAAAAGAAAAAAAGAAAAATCCCATATACATAGCTCCATTTTCCCAGCTACTTCAGACTAAAGTATGTTACAACAGTCAGGACAATGTTGGAAAGACTCAGCTATCATTAAAGATTAAAATTAATTCACCAGGGCAGTATAGGGTTGCAGTGGGAAGCTGAGAGTTTGCCCACCAGGTCCAAAGCCCAAGGGATTAAAGCTGAAACTGGATTATAGGAAATTTATAAATATAGCAACTCAAAATTTGTTAACTGAGAGATGCCATTTAATGTACACTTTATTTATTTCTAACTTAGGCAATTCTGAAAGATGGGATTTTGTCATTTAAACAAAAGTTGTTCTCCATAAATTACCTGAAGACTTATGATGTCAGCATTGCAGCTCAAGATTTCCTGCATAATGGCTTTTTTTCTATACTCCCAAGTAAGTGCCCATGATGGACAATAGCCATATAATTGGCGGGTTGCATACTTATCACAAAGAACGTTGTAGCACATGACAGAAAACAAAGCTGTAGGAGAAAAAAAAAAAACATACTTATTCACATAAATTCCAGGAAAAAAAAGATTTTTATATTCTTACATACTACAATTTAAGGTGCTTTAATTTAGAGGTAAACCCAATATTGATAAAATAAAACAGTTCAGACTTGGCTTTTGGACATTCACTGTGTTAGAATAAAAAATGCAGGTTTCTGAAGCCCTCCAATTTCTCCCTATTCTTATTCCCACCATCCTGAAACATGTAAAAATTGATGCAAAGCTACATTAAAAACTAAATCTGATTCATTTTTGCAGAACTATCTAGTTAACTTAGGCAAAAACACAAGTAAAATCCTGTTACAACTAATTACAAAATACTATAAAAATTATTTTCATCAAATTTAGAATTTCAAAGGGCTTCAAAGTCAACTGGCAAACTTCTTACTCAACTAAGAATTCTGTTGTCCTGAATGACTACTGAATCAAACACTGCTCAATATAGTTGGGCATTACCCAGGTCTTAAAAGACTTTGACTTACTCTCTATGAAATAATGTCAGCAATAAGAGGACCTCAGATATCATATAAAATGACAAGCAAGAAAAGTGAGGCCTAGCCCAAAGTAAGAAAACTAGAGCTAGAACTAAAATCTACCAAATTCCAAGCTAGTCCTTCCATTACATCATACAAATGCCCTTTTACTCTAACTACATTTGACAATACTTTACAAGGCACATTCTCTGCACCACACAGAGCCTGGGCATGCCTATATTGAGAAGTTTAGTTTTCAAAAGTATGATTACTGGCATTTTCCAAATTAAATGCATTATAGGTAAGTTTATTATATAGATTACTTTATGGATGAAAAAAATAACTGGTATGCTATAACTTTAATTTTATTTAGTAATAACTAGTAGGAAAAAAAAACAAAAACAATGCTACCAACCAGTTGGCCTTGTTCTGTCTGGTTCTTGTAACATAATCCAAGATCTTGGAGGTGGTTGTTCTGTTGCCACTAGTGGAATATTTAACACAAAATGAAATGACAATATTTCTATTTGTCTTCCCCAAAAAGTAATCTAAACTAATTACCACTTACTTGTTTTTCCAGTACCTGCCAAATTATCAAGCAAATAGTTCAGTAGCCTTCTTGTCCCATCTGGTTCCTGATAGAGGTTCAATATATCTTGTGTAAGTGGATTTCCTTTAAGTATTAAAAAATAAAATAAGACCCAATTTATGAGTATCCAATTTAGAGATATCAAAAACTCTGAATATTAATCAGACTTTGAAATTTTATCAACTGACTTAGCCTGTTATTTTAAATGAAATTATTTTAATCAGAAAAAAGTCTTGATAAACAACAAAAAATCAGAAATGAAATTCATTTTCTTTGTTCTCTTTGGATTTTAATCAGATTAAGTGAAAAGATAAAAATAATTTATTCATGAAACATGACTGCTCAGGTTGTGGGTAAAGTAGTTAACAAAGACTAATGAATTTCAGCCTAATATAGTAAAGAATGAAGAATCTAGAACCAAAGGATCTGGCTTGATGCAATGGTTCTCACACTTACTTAATTAGTGATTGACAAGTTAGAACCTTTCTGGCCCTTATTTTCTTCATCTAGAGATAATACTTACATACCAGGCTGTGGCCAAAAAAAAACAAAAAACAACAAAACTTTGTAAAAAACTACATTATATGAAAGTAAACTATTATTATTACCACAACTATCAGTGACTTGGAAGACCTAGTCATAATCTTTATTAAAAGGCATACAAGTGGAAGGTATGGCTTTTGTACTAGACAATATCTAACTATCTAAAAAAGATTTTGTCAATTGGAAAGCTAGACCCAGAACAAGGTGAAATTTAACATGGTAGATGTAATATTTACTAATTATTTATTGAAGTTACTATATATAAAGTTGTATAGTTTTTTTTAATGTTAAGTATAACACAGCAACATGGTGAAAAATAGCATTATTTACATGTCAAACAATATGCCATAATAAATTCCCAATATATTAATGACCCAGATTTTTTTTAAAATTTAAAACATGAATTATAGGAAACAATATTGTGGTTGTATAGGAAAAGAATATTCTTATTCAGTTATGAGGCAAAATAGATTTTTAATAAAAATAAAAATTGTCTGATGGGGAAATAAAACAAACTTTGCCTTAAATAGTTCTAATGAAAATACAAAATTAAGAGTAAGCTTCTTCCTTCAATAGAAAAGTGCTCAGAAAACAAATTATCAAAAAATATCTGAAAGATTGTTTAAACACTTTAGTATCCAAAGTGTCAATTAAGGCAATTCTTTTAACCTCATATCTATTAAATTAGTAAAGGTACTTTAAAGAAATAAAATTCAAAGTTATAAGGATATGGTAAAACAAATACATAAATTACAAATACAACTGCTGGAGTTCTGAAATAGTACAATCTTTTTGAAAAGAAAAAAGGCAATAATCAATAATAATTTACAACTGCCCCAAACTTCGATCCCAGGACTATCTTAGGGATAATGGGGGAAAAAAATACCTTCTATACAAAAATATTTCTAGCTACATTATTCATAATAGTAAAAAAAAAATTAGAAAGAAACCATGTGTTCAATAATTAGGTGATCTGTTACGCAAATGGAATATTATTATCTACAAAAACAGCTTATCTAAAAGAGTAGAAATATAAGAAGGCATATTGCAGGAGTGCCAAATAAAAGCTGAATCATAGCAATATACATACCCTGACTACATAAATTAACTTCCGCCATGACAAAACTCTGAAAAATACACTGAAGGAAAAAATAATTTTAAAAGCTGGATATAAAACCAAAGAAAAGATTCTTCTGGATCTTTAAAAAATAATCACATATTTTTGTTTTCACACATTATTTTTATTTCCAAATATATCCTTTTCCCTCCCTTATTCAAATTATCCCTTGTAAGCAAAAACAAAAATGAGAAAAAAATTATTCAAAATCAACACATTAACAGTACATGCAATAGTCCACACTCAAGTGTCCATCTTTTTGTTACCCTGGGAGTAGAGAAGGGAGGTGGGGGAGAAGATGAGTTAAAGAAGATATTTTCTCATCTTTTCTTTGGAATCAAGTTTGAGGCTTTTATTTTTCTTGATTGTTTATCTTCCATTTACACTGTACTGCTATAGTCATAGTCACTGAGTACATTGTTCTCCTGTTTCTGCTTATTTTACTCTTCATAAGTTCCTAAATCTAAAATGAAACTCATATTTAATAGGATCATTTCATTCTTTGTACTTGTATTTCAAGCATCTGGCACAGTGCCTGGCACATAATACATACTATTTATCAATTGATATTTTTGAGGACAGTTTTTCTTTTCTTCCTTCCTTCCTTCCTCTTTTTTTTTTTTTTTTTTTGCTGAGGCAACTGGGTTAAATGACCTGCCCAGGGTCACACAACTAAGATGTGTCAAGTGTCTGAGGGCAGATTTGAACTCAGGTCTTCCTGACTTCAGGGCTGGTGCTCTATCCACCATTACATTTTTATAATGCAATTTGTATACCTATTCAGCAATTGATGGGCACTTACTTTGTTTCCAGTTCTTTGCCACCAGAGAAAAGATTGCTGTAAATATTTTGGCATACATTAGACCTTTCTGGTTTTGATCTTCATGAGATATAGATGTTTGACTGTGAGATATCTGGGTCAAATTATATGGCCATTTTTAGTCATATTTTTAAGTATAATTTTGAAGTGACTTCCATTATGGTTGGAACAATTCATAAGTGTATCATAGTAGTGTGTTTGTCTTCAGCCCTTCTAATGCTTATTACTGCCATCTTTTATAGTCTTTGCCTAATTCCAGGTATAAAGTAAAACTATTTTTGTTATTACTGGTAATTTGGATCAATCTTAAATGGTTGTTAATATTTTGCAATTCTTTTTTTATGTCATTCTTTTTTCATTTTATTAAATTGTTTGATTAATTCACATTTAAAGTTATGAGAGTTAGGTTTAGATACATTTACTCTTCTTTCTCTAGATTGGAAATGCAAATACAAAAGTTAAGGGCAATCCATTATTCTCTTCTCTTGTTTCTTTATTATGACTTGCCATTGCAACTTCCAGTTTTTCTATTCTACCCACTGTTATGAAGTAAAGACCCTTCATTTTTCTTTTTCTTCAATAGTATTTTGTTTTTCCAGAGAAATGCAAAGATAATTTTCACCATTCACCTTTGCAAAATCTTGTGTTCTAAAATTTTCTCCCTTCCTTTTCCCCTTCCCTAGACAACAAGCAATCCAATACAAGTTAAATGTGTAATTTTTCTAAAATATGTTTCCATATTTGTAATGGTGTCCAAGAAAAATCAAATCAAAAGAGGAAAAAATGAGAAAAGAAAAAAACACACAAGCAAACAATAACAAAAGGTGAAAATGCTATGCTTTAATCCACATTCAGTCTTCATAGTTTTCTCTCTTGATGCAGATGGCACTTTCCATCAAGAGTCTATTGGAATTGCCTTGAATCACCCCATTGTTGAAAAGAGCCAAGATCATCATAGTTGATCATTATAATAATCTTGTTTCAACATTCATTTTTCTAAGACTTTGTGTGGCAAATTTTTCTTCCTTCTCAATAATCTGATATAGGTTAAAAGTGTGTGATCCTTTTAAACATATTTCTATATTTGTCATGCTATGCAAAAAAAAATTAGACCAAAAGGGAAAAAAAAAACCACAAGAAAGAAAAAAATATATACTTAGCAATTCTTTTGAGAACTTTTTGTTCACATTTTTTGACCCCTTAATTATTTTTGTTAATTGTTGGATAACAGATTCTTATCAGATATGTTTAATGAAAATTATCACACACAAACATCCCCCACCTTGCCTTGTTATCTTACAGACATTGATTTTGTTTGTGTGCAAAAGTATAATGGAAATTATCCTATTATCTTCTGAAACAGGATACTTAATCAAGTTACTATCTTGTTAAAGTTAGTATATACACTGAAAAAAACTCTACTGGTATAAAAAACTTGGAGGGAGGAAACTTGCTACCAATACAGAATGCCATTTTCTCTGCAACTTGTAGACTTAGAGCCACCTAAAGCACTAAGAAGTCATGTGATTTATCCAGGGTCACAGACCCAGAATGTGTCAGAGGCAGGATATGAACTCAGGCCTTCATAACTCCAAAACTGGTTTTTTATCCACTAAACTATGCTATGATAGATTGATAGATAATGGAGAAAAAGACCTGGAAGTTTTATTATAACCTTAAAGTTAACCAACAATGTAACCTGACTGTCAAAAAAAAAAAAATTTTTGTCAATTTTTGGCTACATTAAAAGAAGGACAGTATATAGTAGTCAGAACAAATAAGGGGAAAAACACAGTCACGTAATTATATAGTGCTAAGAAAACATTAGAATTTTTTTTCAAATCTGAGTAATAAATTTTAAAGGAGTTACTGACAGGGTTAAGTATGTCCAGAGAAAGGCAACTAGGATGGCTAGTCTGGAAATCACCTAAAATGAGGAAATATTAACACATAAAAAGGAACTGGATATGGTTAGCCTAGATAAGAAAAGATTCGTGAAGGACATGAAAGCTATCTTTAAATATCTTAAAGGGCAGCTGTGGAAGAGGAAAGAATTATTCTACATAGTTACTAGAAGGAAAAAAAAATAGTACTGAGTGAACATTACATGAAAGAATATCTGGGTGTGAGCATCACATGAAAGAACATTTGGGTTCAATGTGAAGATCTTTTTCTTAAGTAAGATTAGTTAAAAGAAAAAATGTACTGCTTTATTAAATAATTTACTTCTTGTCACACTATAAGTACTCAAAGAAAAGCAGGATCTTTTTCAGGAATTTTGTAGAAGGTAAGAAGTTCTAAGTAACATCTCATGTTATTTCAACTGTTAAGATTATATTAACCATTCCTAATTTTTGAAGTCTTCATATTGTGAGAAAAAGTAGCTACAATCCATGTGACAAAATGATCAAAGTTTGAAATCAAAAATTGTAAGAAAGTTTTACAAGAAAAAAAAAGATTAAAGAAGAAGAAAGATGGGAGAGGTAGATTAGATCAAGAATTAAGGTAAGTGAAGAAGGAAATTAGAACAATGATGATCAAGAAGAAAAAGATATCAAATAGAACCGACCAATTCAAAACTTTGCAGAGGTAAATGGAATTGAGATAGGAATGTTCTACAAGGACTAGCAGTGCCCTTCAAGTAAAAAATTTTTGGCTTTTTTTAGGTGGTAAAAAACTTGAACACTTTTTCTTTTTCCTTAAATGAAATTTTTCAAATTTTTCTAAATGTACTACTTAATTTCAAAAATGTCAACTATTTTTCAACTTTTACCCACTGAGACAACAGAGCAAAATGAAAAAAAAATTAATTTAATTTAATTTTTTTAAAAAAGCATACCTTTTAGACCTAAAGTCTGCAACTGAAACAGTTTTCCCAGCTCAAAAGGTAGAACTCGTAACAGGTTGTTATTTAAATGGAGTTCCCTGTTGGAAAAATGAAAGTTTCAGGCAGAAAGAAGTCAACATCAGGCTTCACTAAAGGTTTTTAATTTATTCCTTGGGAAATAAACTGGGCAAATAACTCATTTTAAAAAATACATTCTAATCTGAATTTAGTCTAGCACACAGGGTACAAAATAAACTAAGGTAACGATGAGGCAGCTAAGCATTTATAATTAAAAAAAGGAGAGTCTAAAAAAAGATTTATATGATCTTGCAGTAACATTCAAAGGAATGTTTAAATCACCAATCTGTGGTAAATTATTCTTTGAATTTACTTTATATTCATTTTGCAGAGGCTGTTTTACAGTGTTAAAAACATTCACAATTGGATGTTAAATAGACCAAATATAACTATAGGAATATCAGTTTGTAATAAAGGCAACCCCTTGCAACACAATATCATTCTTGGCAGGTAATCATAAAAATTATTTCCTGTAATCCTTGGTACTTGCATTTATATTTTGAAATACCTATTTGCAACTAAGTGAAACTAAAGGATTCTACTAAAAACAGGTCAGGAGAAACAGGATTTTGAATAATGTCAATTAAGTATTTATTATCTCTTGGGCCATAAATGTCTTTGATTCGGCTCCTTTTACTGGCCAAAAACTAAAACCATGACAACACAGAACTCTTTTTTTTTTTTTTTTTAATCAAGGCAATTGGGATTAAAGTGACATGTCCAGGGTCACACAGCTAAAAAAAAAATGTTAAGTGTCTGAGGCTGGATTTGAACTTAGGTCCTCTTAACTCCAGAGCCAGTACTCTATTCATTGTGCCATCTAGCTGCCGCCAACACAGAACGTTTAAGAATTTTAATTTTCCATTTGGGTATTTTTCTTAGAACTTATTTTCTTATTACACAAAGCTAGAGTCTATTTCTTCTTAGAATTAGAGTAGAGCCAACAAAGCTGTGCTCCTTTCCTTTAAATGGACCATGATAGGAAATAAGTAAAATGGAATTGCAGAAAGTGAATACTGATTCAATTCATAGCTATTTTCTTGCACATACTACATGCAAAGCAATGTATTAACAGAGATACAAAGATAAAGATACAATTCCTACTTTCATGGTTATAATCTTGCAGGGAAACCACCCAAAAAGTATATACATATGTATATAAATATACAATACTATTAAATATTTATACACAATCATGGTAAAACATAAGAAATAAACAAAGTGCCAAGAAGCAAAGTCATTTCTAGTCTGGGACAGAGGCTGGGGAGAACAGTAAAAGTTTAAGCTAAGATGGACCTTGACTTGCAAAAAGCACTGCAGAGAGAGGTGCTAGAAGGAGGAGAAATGGAGAAATGGGCATTCTAAGCAAAGGAAATGGTTGTACACAGACTTATAATTGGTTTAAAACAACAACAACAATGCATGTAAATAAATGTGGTAGACAAACATCCATTCATCTTTTGGAGACCATATACAAAACTTAGATTTACAAGGTGAACATAACTGGACATACTCTGTATATAAAAGTTATTCTCAAATTTAAACACAGTCTAGGAATTAAGGAGCTTATAGCTGAAAATTTTAACCTAATATTCAACCAAATTTTAGAAACACAGGTTCAAATAGTACATAAAGTATAACAATCTGTTCCATAACAAAAAGGGACTGCTACATAATTTCAGAAAATATGGTATCAATTTGTCACCAAAATGCTACAAAAATCTACAGATAAAGAACAACACTTTAAAAAATATTCAGCATGGGGCAAGTAGGTAGTGCAGTGGTTAGAGCACCAACCCTGAACTCAGGAGGACCTGAATTCAAATCTGACCACAGACACTTAACACTTCTTAGCTATTTGACCCAGGGCAAGTCACTTAACCCCAATTGCCTTAGCAAAAAATAAAAAATAAAAATAAAAATAAAATACACACATACACATATATTCAACATAAAGAACTACTAATAAATGCATTTTAATTATTTTCAAGGTTAGTCATGCTATAATAATATGTCTGAGGGAGCCTACTTTTACATTTAATCAAATATATTTACCTGAGTGACACCATGTTTCCGAGTTCTGCTGGTAAACTACGGATTTTATTAGAGGACATGTCCAGATAAACCAAATTTTGAAGCTTGGCAATGTCTGAAGGAATGCGGGATAAAGAATTGTCACTGAGATGCAAAGCTGTCAAGTGGGTCAGTGACCACAAAGATGAGCTTAAACTTCTTACTTTTCCTATAAAAGAAAAAGAAAAAAGTGATCTACAGTTGTCATTATTTCCCCCTTCAACATTTAGTTCCAAAAGTAAACAAAAATTAGGGTGTAACAAATCACTTTAAAATAAAATAGTTGTACAACGTACACACAAATAAATTCCAACTTGCTTCAAATCATCTTTTGGCTTAAAGTTATAAGCTGACAAGGACATACTAAAATTTTTAAAGATACTGTCCTTTACAACAGAGTAAAACAGGATATAATTTATCATTTAAATGACCTGAGATCTGTCAGTATTTTAAGTAGAAAGAAATTAACCATTTATATCTATAATAAAGGGGCAACTAAGTGGCACAGTGCATAGAGCAGTTGGCTTGAAGTTAAAACTCAGACATTTACTAGCATATCACTTAAACCTGTTTGCCTTGGTTTCCTCATCTGTAAAATGAGTCTGAATATGAAATCACAAACTACTCTCTTTCTCAAGAAAACCCCAAATAGGGTTCATGAAGAAACAAAAAAGACTGAACAACAAATCTATAATAAACTCCATCATACATGGACATACCTTTCAACTTAGATTCGTACCAAGAAATAGCTTGAATTAAAGTAAGCTGTGCTGGGCATATCCCTTCATTTAAAAAAACCCAAAAAACCAAAAACAAAAACCAATTATCTTAATAGTAATACTCCTAACTTGATGAGCAGATCCAATTTGCCAAGATCATTTAAGTTGCAACTGCACCCACAACACATTAAGAATCTTAATTGGAACCTTATATTTAAGATAAACAACAATGCCAGAAACAAGTAGCTTTCAGAGATTGGTTATTTTTGTTAAAAACAGTCGATTTAACTTGATTGCTTAATTTAATAAGTCTGTTAAAGTACTACAGGCCAATATATGAAATCAAAAAAATGATAATGCTGCTAAAGAGTATTAAGTCTGATTTCTGGCCCAATGAATGCAATCTACTTCTGGTTTCCATAATCTGTTTAAAATCTACCCCACGAGTGGTCACTGATGGTTGAAAAAAACTGTTAAAATCTCATGGAAAAATACTATAACCAATTTTCTAAAACCTCAAAACTATTTCAAACCTGGAAGTCATAGTCTCTATTATGCAATATTCAGACAGAGGTACCACAGTAATATATGTTTTGTCAGGCAGAGTGGCTATTCTGAGTAGTTTTGTTTGGCTATTTTCCAAGGGAAGGTCAATGAGAAAGTTGAAGAGATATATTGGGAAGTGACTGGCATATAAAAAAATTGTCCATAAAACTTTTAAAAGCACCACATAATTGTAAAACAGAGCATTTTAGGGGTTTTATTCATTCAACAAAAACATTTGTGAGCACTTCCTGTGTACTAGGTACTGTAGGGAAAACAAAGAATAATAAAAATGGTTGAATGTCTTCCCTCATGGAGTTGATAATCATTCTAGGGGGGAGTCAAACACTTGAATTAACAGTAATCAATAATACTACAATTTTTTTTTTTTTTTTTTTTTTTTTGCTTTTTGCTGAGGCAAGTGATGTTGTGACTTGCTCAGGGTCACATAGCTAGGGAATGTTAAGTGTCTGAGATCACATTTTAACTCAGGTCCTCCTGACTTCAGGGCTGGTGAATACTACAATTTTTAAAGCATCCTTTGCAAGAACACTTGAGAACTATAACAAACCAAAAAAGGAAGTTTTCAGTAGGACTTTAAAATGATTTTTGATTATGTAAGGATTCAAGAAATACCACAAACTGTTACTATGGTAAGTTAATGTTTGTTTTCTCTTTTGAAGTAAATCACCTGCAAGAAAAGGCTAAAAGATTTAAAGAATATATTTTACACTAAAGAGGATGAAGGAAACTAGAAAATTAGTAAAGAAATTTTCCCAAGTAGGAAAGGGAATACAAGGAGATAAGCAGGAAAATATGAAAAAAAAAAAAAAAAAAAGGAAAGAAAAGAAAAGAAAAATTTTGTATCATTGAACCTATGCAACAGGTTCTCTTCATAGAGTTCAAGATCTTTTCAAGTAAGGATGTCAGGAGACCCAGAGAACACAGGAGAGCCTCAGGCACAGAACATTTGCTTTGCTTTTATCTACCCCATTCTTTCAAAGGCAGGCTCAAATGCTAACCATTTCTCTTGTCCCTAATTTAGAAAGCTTCACTCAGTCCATTATACTAAATCAGCATGATAACATTCAAGAGTAAACTGTACAAGAGTTTAAATGTGACCTGGCTGGATAGGTCATGTGAAAAGGATATGGGCATTTTAGTTGGCTAAACTGACACTGCAATATAGTTGCTGGGGGGAAAAAAAATCAATGTGTTAAATTTAGCTGAAATGTTTTTCTTCTTTCTTTTTATTTTTTGTTAAAAAGGATTGCCTGGGGCAGGAGTGAGATTTTTTTTTTTGGGGGGGGAAGAAGGGAAAGAACATACTTGAAAATGAAAGTGTACAAAAACAAAATATATATAATTTCAGGAATGAAAAGTCTAAATAAGAATGTTCCTGTAAAGGTATTACCCAGAGACTAGGGAGTTGGGGGAGAGATGGGACAAAAACATTTATTACATACCACTTCTAAACTAAAATGCTTTTATTAGCTACTCAACTGGGATTCTATTTCCTGCCACTCTAAAGGCTTACACTATCACACAAAATGATCTCTCTAGCCAAGGATACTACATTTACATATTTGAATATATATTAATGATAAAAATAATCTATCTTAAGCTTAATACATTTCATTAATTTTCACAACTCATTTCACCATGGCTTACCACTTATTTCAAGCTCTGCCCAGTGTGATTTTTTCCCATTGGCTGCTTCCTCTGAGGACATAATTGTGTATATCCTCCGGGGGTCAGGTGGATCGTACTTTTCTTTGGGCATACCTGTTGAATTAATAGAAAATAATGTGCACATTTATATGTCTAGATATGCCTTTATATATTAAAATATCCCCCCAAATTATAATTGGTCTCACTTATGCTTAAGATTACTAAAATCATGCCCTAAATTTTAAACACTTTTCAAATAAAATCATAAAATTTAAATAAGCTGAAATATAAACCCTCTGAAAATATCCTTGAAAACAAAATTAATACCTTAAGAACTTTTTATAAGCTTTAAAAGTCTTAAGGTTTAAAGACTAAGACTTCTGGAACACTATATATCAGAAACCACTGAAAAGTTACTATGGAGGGAATGGTATTCATTCAATGATTACTAATGCTTTTTTCTTGTTTTGGGGGAAAAAAACTCAAACAAAATACTGTTACCTAATATGCTTTTATAATATTTATCTATTAGATACTTATTGGAAAGAAGATTCATGAAGAAAGAAGGGAATAACTTAAGAGATTTGTGCACTAATGAAAACATTTGCTTATTTGTTTTTATTTAATTACCTTTGGGACCCCTTTGTAATATTTTTGTTTAAATTCAAGACTATACTAAATGGGGAAAATTACTTTGATATGATTTATCATTCAGTATTCTCAAGTACTATCAACCTTTGCTATCAGATCCTTAATTTTCTCTGTGTGTGTATGTGTAAAAGTATTTTTTTTGCCTTCAGAGAGCACTTGGGGGTTACAGCTAAGGTGCTTCCCCAAACAGCCATGAAAAAAAAAGAAGATAAAACAAGAGCATTAGGACTCTTGAGAAAAATGGCAGAAGCGGTATCATTGCCAGTTACAATGTATTCTCTATCAGTAACTTTGGAAAAAACTCTAGGGGGAAGTAATATGGTATATAATGTGGCAGCAGTTAACTAGGCTTATAAATATATGAAGTATGGGATAGGCTACATTAACTTAAAAATTCTATGATATCTACCTGTAAACATCAATATAATCACTGGGGACTTCCAGTTAAAGTTTTAAGACTCTTAACTGTCTCTTCTATTATATATTGTTGCCATAATTAGGAACCCTTGTTCCAGGAGGCAGCAGTGCATCCTAAACTGCATAAAATAAAATAACTTGGTTCTTGGATTTTAAGATCACAAATTTTAGTAAAATGCCACAGAATTTCACACAAATATTCTATCCAAAGGAAATTACTTATAGACATCAGAAGAATATTTTCTCTTATTCCATAAAATGCCTCTAGGATATTTGACTATCAAAATTACATCTTTTTTAAGTATACCAAAATAATCTTACAAAGAATAAAATGAGAATGGTAACTTTCACTCAAATGAAATATATAGTAAATTACCAAATGATCCTAGTAGCTAATGCTACCATTGCTAAAATATTACTGGCCATGAATTGAGAAATATTGATCTAAAACTATACAGAAACCCTCGAATGGGACTCTAGCAAAATAAAATTAATAAAAATAAAGGAAAGGAAATCTGGGGAATAATAAAATATGCACTCCTACAGAAAATTCTAAAAGATGAAATTCCTACTATACAAATTATTCCAGAGAGGAAGAAAAAAAGTGAAGAATCTAAAGAAAGTATGAAATATTGTATAAGTATTTTTAAATGGCACAAAATTTTAAACATCAGAAAGGCAAAAGCTCATGATATACCAAAGTTGATAGGGAGATCTAAAAATATATAAAAGGCATTTTTAGCCATGTTAAAAAACAAAACAACAACAAAAAAAAAAAAAACACAATAGAAACAAGGAATAGGCAGTATTGCTCAAGTAAGATGACAAAAAAGAAAATTCCTAAATTGTTTCTCTCTTTTCTGACAAGGAAAGGATCTTCAAATTAGAAAAGTTGTACACTATAAAGAAAAAGCTTTACAGTCTAAAAGCTCTCTACTCAGATTTTCTTAACACTTCAGCAACAATCTCAAATTCTACAATATACTTATTTAAACATGTCTTATCTTTCCTGGTAAGCTATAAATTCCTTCAATAGAGAAACCATGATTCAGATTAGTCATTTTTATATGTCCTTCATTACAAATAATAGTATTTTGCATTTGGCAGACACACAAATACATTAAACTAAAAATAGTATTTACTATTTCGTCTGATTACCAATTAAAAAAACAAACAAACAAAAAAAACACCTCAAGATCCTTTGTCCAGAAGAATTATATTCCAAAGTGCTAAAGAAATAAATGACCTCAGAGCCATAAGGAATCATGACAAATTTAAAATATATAAAAATGGAGATGGACAACAGATCCCAATTTTCAAAAGGGGGAAAAAATTTTGATTTAAAAAATATGGGCAAATATGACACTAAATGCCTAGGAAAGTTTTAGAACAGATAATAAAAAGCTGACTTAGGGCCCCTTAAGGAAGTATAAGAAGCCAATATTTGTTCATACATATCAAAGGGCCCTCAAAATTTAGACCACGTAGTATTTTAAATTATCAAGGACTTGAAGATATCAAAAGTTTTCCTAATGAGTTCACAAGTGGCAAAACAATAAATAGCTGGCATCTACTGATTAGAGAAATTCGTATGAAAACAACTCTGAAGTAACACCTCACACCCATTGACTAGCTAAGATGACAGGAAAAAGACAATGATAAATGTTGGAAGGAATGTGGGAAAACTGAGATACTTGCATTGCATTGCAACACATGAATTATTGGTGGAATTGTGGAATGATCCAACTATTCTGGAGAGCAATTTGGAACTAAGGCTATAAAACTGTGATCCTTTGATCCAGCAATACTACTACTACTGGTTCTGTATCCCAAAGAGATCATAAGAGGGAAAAAGACCCACATGTACAAAAATGGTTGTAGCAGCTCTTTTTGTACTGTCAAGGAATCACAAATTGAATGGATGCCTATCAACTGGGAAATGGCTGAATAAGTTATGCTCTATGAATGTAATGGAATATTATTGATGAGCAGGCTGATTTCAGAAAAGCTTGGAAGAAGTCTTGGATAAAGTAAGAAAGACTTACATGAATTAATGCTGAGTAAAGAGAGCAGAACCAGGAAAACATTCTATATAGTTAACAACAAGATTATGCAATGGTCAACTGTGAAGGACTTGGCTCTTCTCAGCAATGCAGTGATCAAAGATAATTTGAATAGACTTGGGATAGAAAATGCCATCTGAATTCAGGGAGAAAACTATAGAGACAGAATGCAGATAGAAGCATACAATTTTCACCTTTTTTTTTTTTTTGCTTTGTTTTGTTTTCTTTCTTATGGTTTTCCCCTTTTGTTCTGATTTTTCTTTCCCAACATGGCTCATATGGAAATGTTAAAAATGATTGTATATGCAACAATAACTAAATAAATATAAAAAAAGAAAGGAAAAAAAATGAAAAGAGGAAAACAAAACAATAGCTAGCATATTGTAGGAAAATAAAAATTCAAAAATCAAGCTAGGTTAAAACAAATGAAAAAATTATTATATTTAAGTTATGAAACAGGACTGAAGCTATGATTTAATTAGCATAGAAAACTCTTACATGAGAAAACTAACTGCCTCTAACTAATGCAGTTTGGTACCTTCTCTGCAAAGAGAGTTAATTAAGGCAAGGAAAAGTTAAGTGTAAGCACATGGTCATATAATTAATGGGTCTGAAGCAGTACTTGAGTCCAAGTCTTTCTGACTTCAAAAATGTCTGGTTCTCTAACCACAATGTCATTCATCCCTCAATATTATAATAAAGATAAATACAAAGTTCTACCTTGAGTTTCAGTTGCACAAAGATGGGAAAAGGAAAATATTGCTTAAGAGTAGTTCCTGTAAAAAAATTTCTAGACTATATTAGATTACAGCCTAAGTATGAGCTATCTCTTTAAAAAAAAAAAAAAGCTAATAAAATCTTAGGGAGTATCAATATAAGTTAACAGTATTTAGCTCAAGGGAGGTAATGCAGTCCCATGGTACAATCAATGTTCTTCAAATCAAATATCTACTCAGTTTTTGAGTATCTTATTAAAAAAAAAAATTGACAAAAAAAATCCAGACCAAGATGGTGAATTGCTTAGAGAATCATGTAAAAAGATTGTAGAAGGAATGGAGGGTGTTTAGCTTGGACAAGAAAGGACCTGAAATATTTTAAGGATAATCATATGGAAAAGAAAAGTATTCTTTGTAATTCCAGTAGGCATAACCAGGACCCATGAGTCAAAGTTAGAGGCAAAAATTTCTAATAACCAGAGTTGTAGAATTGTTTATTACAAAATCATTCATATCCTTTTACCTAGATATTCTACAAGCAGGCAAATACCTCAAAGATATCTAAGACAGAGAAAAGGGTGCTATGAAATATCAAAATATTCATCATTAATTCTTTTTTGTAGCAACAAATATAAACAAAATGAGTTCTCATTAATTGGAGAATGGCTAGCCAAACTGCAAAAAATGGAACTATAAACATAAATATATACAATTTACATTTGTAATTTTACTATAAATAAGGAATGCATTCAGAGCATTCTGAATGGTATGATCTGCATGAAATTACCGACTAAAGTAAAGCAAATAAGAAAATAATACAGATGATAACTACATATCATCTACATACTACAGATGAAGAGTATTGCATATTCTGTTAAATATGATTACAATGCCAGTTGCTTTTAACTGTCTGGCACTGTTGTTACAAGGAAAAATTCATGAGGAAAGTAAAAGGGTAAACAAAAGGCAACTAGAAAAATCATTAACAATTTTTATATTAGAGTTGTCCAGAACTGTAACAGAATGTCTAACAAGATAGTGAGATTCCTCATTACTGGAATGGATAAAGGAAAACTATGTGATGGTCATAGAAGTGTAATTTTATTAGAAGACTGATGGATTATTACAATCCATTTTCAGCTTTCAGAATCTATTATTACAAGTTACAAATGCATATTAACTCAAAAGAAACATGGTATATACAAACTCATATTATTTATATACAGTATTTTCATTTTGTCAAATTAAGTGACCTAATGTTTTCTAATTATTCCATAAATTCTGTTTGCTAAAATAAGGCCACAAATATTTATTGGATACTTAAAATGTATGAGATACTTAAAAAATATAAAACACTTTGTTTTACAAATAAAATAAGCATCAGGTTACAGATGTTGAGCTAAAGTTGTTACAGAGGAAATAAGAAAATGTATGTTATAAAGAACTGATAATATCATCTTTGTAGGGAGAACCCTATCAAATGGAAGTAATTGAAAAGTTATCAAAATCTCAGTGGTAGATAAAATACAGTTTAAAATGTACAGCATAAAAGATTCAATTTCTATTTTCATTAGTTCTACCTACAACACTCATATTTCACTTTTAGACCCATCCTAAGATGGGTGGGTCTAAAGCAAGAGGAAAATTTTGATATATAAATTTAACTCAAGACATCTGAATCTTATCGCACAGATAGCTAACATTAATAGTACTTTTATTTCATAGAACCATTTTACAGGAATGATTCTCTAGCATCAAAGTTATATTCTAATACATCAGGGGATACTGTTTAATATGAGATACATGATATTTATCAATCTAAAGATGAAATGTGTCAAACATTTAGCTACAAACGATACCCTTAAATTAAGCATATGAAAATTGTTAAATATATGACCTTAAATCACTTGTGGTTTGTAATACATGTACGTGTGTATATGTGGCTAATAATCTTACTGGTTTATATTAACTTTGTAGAATGGAGCCTTAACAAGCTAAAGTATACTCAAATTGCCTTTAATTGATTGAGATAATTTAAAATGTTCAAAATATTTTACAAATACAACTATTTAATTTGCTAGATGCATTGACAACAGTCTCTGGTTATATTTCCACAAGCATAGACTAATTTAAGATGATGATGGTGAGGGGATTTTTCTTTATGTGAAGAAGGGTTCATGAAATGAAATATTCAAGTAAAGGAATTTATCAGTTCAGTAGCAGATTCATAAAAATCCCAAGCCAAATATTGCATATGAAAACTGAGTATAAAATAATTAAGTTGTTTTACTTTTAACAATCTTACTCAAGACTTTTAAATCAAAATATTCTAATAGATAAAATACCCCAAATCTTCCTCTTATTTTCTTAGTCCTTTGGCAAACTACTTTAAGAATTATATGACAAACTCAATTTCAGCTCAGTAAATAAAATGCCAATTTTAAGACAAAACATTTCCTCATTTCTTTATACTCACAATTTTCTTTATTTCTACAATGTTTGCAGCTGATTCAGCTCCTGCTAGGGCTCTTGAAGATGCTCTGCACATATCGGAAAGAAGTGGCATTCAATCCTTGGGGTCAAGTAAACATTGCCTTGACCCAGAACCTAACAGTTTGCAAAGAGTCTGGAAGTGCCAAAGCCAAAACCTGTTAAACCTTCACCTGAATCACCTTTTGATTAAGAAACTTCAAGGTTTTGTAGGAATCTGTGTTTCCACAAGGTAATTTGAAAACTACAGCTACGAGGGAATTTTCAGAAATGAACTTCTGAAATTTGGTATTTCACATAATTCCCATGAACTTAATTAACACTCAATCATCAATCATTTATTCACCCCATATGTATCAGGTAATATGCTGGGTCCTGAAGATACAAGGAAAAAAATAGGAGAATTTCTATTTCATAGGGCAGCCAAATGAGTGCATAACAAAATAGATTTAATGAAGACATAAGGTAATCATTGGGAAAAAGGTATTAACAGCTGGAGAGCATAAACTGAGTCTTGAGGGAAAACAGAAACTGTTAAGAAGTAAAGGTGAGGAGTGAAGGGATTCTAAGCATGGGGGACAGTCAATACAGAGGCATAAAGATGAGATACAATGTTATGTATAACTTTCAGTAGTAAGATAAGTTTGGCTGAATCACAGTGCCTCAAGGGGAGCAATGTGTATAAACAGACTGAAAAAATAACTTGGGATCAGGCAATGAAAAGCTTTGAATGGACAAAATGAGAAATTTATATTTAACCTTGGAAATAAAAAGGATCCACTAAGTGGAGAATGATAGGAAAACACTTTGGCAGCTGAACTAAGAATGACTAGAATGAGGATGAACTTGAGGCAAGGAGACCAATTAGAAGACTAGTGCAATATCCCAGGCATCAAGTAATAAGAACCTGAATTAGGACAGTGGCTATAAGGGGTGAGAGTTGTGGAACTATAAACTTATGGATCTGGCAAGTAACCGTGCAAGTTAGGTAAGGGAGAGGAAAGGAATAGAGGATGATACAAAGGCTATGAACTGTGAAGTATGGTGGGCATCTCAAAGTTTGAAAAGGGAGAGCTTGGAAAGACATAGACTTGAGGAAAAGTTATGAGATCTGTTTTGGATATGTTAAATCTGAGATTCCTTTGAGATATTCAGTTCAAAATGTTGGTGATGTTGGACTTTGCTCAGGAGAGAAATGAGAAAGAACATAGAAATACAAGTTTATCTGCAATGAGATCATCAAACCCATGAGTGAGTGCAGAGAGAGAGGGAGAGGGAGAGAGAGAGAGAGAGAAGCATCCAAAACAGAACTTTAGCATGGAACCAAACCATGCTTTGCTCCCTAACTGTAGGCATACTACAGTTATGAGACAAACTATGGATGATGATCTGGCAAGGAGATGGGATAGGAGAGATCAGGTATGTAAGAAAAACAATCAAGAGAGAGCAGTATCAACAGAGTATCCAAGAAGAAAAGGTTGTGTACAGGTGAAAAAAATTAAGGGTTGAGGAAAAGGCCATAAGATTTAGCTGTTGAGATCAGTGATGTCTTTGAAGAAAGCAGATTTCTTCTAAGCAATGAGGCTATAAGTTAAATTGCAAAAGGCTGAGAAGATAACAGGAAGTGGAGGTTACAAAGTATACACACTTTTAAGAGTTTGACACCGAAAGGGAAGAGAGATTGTGTGAGGGTCTGATAGGACCAAGTGAGGGTTTGTAGAAGTAGGAAAGCAACTGGTTGGGAGGTGGCAGAGAAGTTGAGATGAAGGAAAGGGATAGTATCAAGATACATCTTGGTTAGCTGTAATGATAAAGGCCACCTCTTCAAAGAGTAAAGGAGGAAAGGATAGGGCACAGATTAACGAGTTTCAAGTGTTTCACCTTAAAAAGATAAGAAAAAATTCACTAAACTTAGACACGAATAGAAACTGGTTTTTTAAGAAGCAACTAGCAAAAAAATTAAGATTATAAACAGTTCATTGCATAATGCAAAATATCAACAGAATTTGTGTTTTTCATCTTTTGTAAACTTGCCATTTGAAGAGTCTTATAAAAAGTGATCTGAAACCCAAATCTCAAATGGGATGATTCCATCATTTTAAATGGCTAATAGAATTAGGATGTTAACTGTAGAAAATGCCATTTAAAAAATACACTACCCTTTAAAAGTATTTTTTAAGTTGAAACTCAAGTGCTGATCTAGATCAGGAGCTGAGAAATTTGGGAGTTTATGTGAGAGGAAAAAAAAACAAAGTATATTTTATAGATGATTAGCAAAAGGAGGCAAATTTGGGACCTGCTTCCTTTCATTGCTGTCTTCTATTCCAAACTGAGTTCTAGCAAGAAGATAGGGAACAAAAGCTGAGCCCTCATTCTAGGCAAGTCAAGAGTATATGCGATCCATACTATTTTAGGAATGACATATCACTGTTTTTGGTATTGCAATGTACTTGAAAACTGAAAGCATTGCCCTTTTTGCGATCACCTAACCACCATCTCCCTAAACTAAGCTGAAAGCCTATCTGTCATCCTCAGCTCCTATTCTCACACTCCTCGCTCACATATCCTACCATCCACCAAGTCCTGTTTTTTCACCTTTTTAAATAACTTTTGTGTATGCCTCTTTCTTCTGGTGGGGAAATCACCCTAATAAAGGTCTTTACACCTGGACTAGTACAGCAATAGCCTGTTGGCTAGTCTCTACCTCAAGTCTCTCCCTACTTCAGTTCATTTCTATACTCAGCTTTCAAATTACTCTTGCTAAGATGCAGATCTATCTTGCACCCCACTTTCACTCCCCCATTATACACTCCAATGCCTCCCTGTCACTTCTAGGATCAAATATACAAATCCAGTTTGCTGTTCAAAGCCCTTCACAATCTGGCCCTTTCCTACCTTTATACTCTTCTTATACCTTACTCCCTACTCCCTCTGCCCTGAATTCTGCAATTCAGTAATATTGGTCTCCTTGCTCCTCCTCATATCTGACACTCCATTTCCTAACAAGCATATTTACTGGCTATCCTTCATATTTTCTCCTTCCTCATCTCTTCACCTTGGCTTTCCTGAAATCCAGCAAAAATCCTATGTTCTACAAGAAGTCTTTCCTGATGTTCTTTAATGCTACTTCTTGCCCTCTGCTGAGTATTCTCAACTTATTTTGCATATATCTTGTTTGTACAGAGTAGTTTCCATGCTGTTGCCCCAGACTGTAAGCTCCCTTTTGCCTTTGTTTCCCCAGCACTTAGTACAGTGCCAGGCACATAGCAAGAGCTTAAACAAATGCTTATTAACAAATCACTTAAAAATTTCAGAAGGCTATTCAAACAGTTTTAGAAGTTCTATGGTAAATTATACCCCCCCAAAAAACTACATATAATAAAAACTCATTTTCACATACTTTTTTTCTGTTCTTTCATAAAGAAGCATTCATGGTATACAAGTTCATAAAAAGGAAAATGTTTTAAAATAAAATATATAACGTGCCTAAAGCTTTTTTTTTTTTTTGCTTTTCAGCCAACAATTATTCCTTAATGCATCATTTTACATTTGTTCCTACTAATTTCACTCAGTAAGTTCCTACCCATTTCTGATTTTTCAGACATTTAGAGAATTTAAAATTTATTTTCCAATGTGCAAGTCACTTCTCCCCACTTGTTCTTAATCTGCCAATTCAATCACTACTCTACTTTATTATCATGATTACAAATAAAATTCCTCCTCAAGTTTTGCTATCCTCTAACATAATCTATAAATTGTAATTCAAGATTTTCTGCAAAAAATCTCATCTAATTCTACAAACAAAAAAAACAACACACCACCTTAACTGGAATGTGTACAATTTTGATGTTCTTTGTGGTAGTTTATCATATGACTGCAGGCTAATTTGGGGGAAGGGTTATTGGCAAAATCAAATTAAAATAATTTAGCAATCAAAATATATTTTCTGAGCAATTACCATAGGAAATAAGCATGGCAAAAACTGTGGGGTCTTTATGGTAGGAAGATCTGATCCTTGTTTTCAAGGAATGCACAATCTAATTAAGAAGATATTTATGTATCTTAAGTTGTATGATTAATGACTTTAACAACAAATATAGTCAAAGTTTAGCTATGTCAAAATTTGGATGCTCAAAGAATTTATATTTTGGATAATTAAAATAGCTAAATGTTGACCCTTATAAGTATCTTTTTATTTTATTTTAACTATATTGGATGGGAATTTTCTTCTAAAACAGTATTTTGCATTCTTACTGAACAGAATAAAATTTTTCTTAATATCTTACATTTCTAGTAATGCTCAAAAACAGCTAAAGGCATGCAATAAGTCAACAGGCAAAATACAAAAGAGTAAAAAGGCCCTTTCTTCAAGAATCTATTATTTCATCAATGTGGTCACTCCCCCACAAAACCTTATCTCACTTTTCTCATCAAAAAGTCTTCCAGAATTGTTGTAGCCAAAAAAAATACCCATCTTGCAAAAGTAACCTGATAATGACCCTCTAGTTAGAGGTAGGCTAACAGATATAACACTGGGAAATAGGTAGCACAGTGGATAGAGTGCCAGATCTGGAATCAAAAAGACTCATCTTCTTGAGTTCAACTCTGGCCTCAGATACTTACTAACTGTGTGATTCTGGTTAGGCACTTAACCTTGTTTGCCTCAGTTTCCTCATTTGCAAAATGAGCTGTGTACCAAGAAAATTCCAAATTAAAAAAAAAACTCCAAAGGGGTCATGAAGAGTTGAAAATCAACTAAACAACAACAGAAACAGTCTAGACCTAAACTAAGTTTCCAGCTTGAGAGAAGCTGCCAGACTCTGTGTTCTGCCAGCATTGTCTTCAGGAATCCTCAGGGTCTATTAGGTGTGTATATTCCCAAAAAAGGCAAACACAAGAAAAGGGAAATATGCCAATATTCCAAAGCAACACTTTTTATAGTAGCAAAGACCTAGAAACAAAGTAGAAGCCCATGAACTGAGAATGGCTGGCATTGTGGGACATGAATAGGATATTATTCTATTATAATAAAAAAAAAAAAGAAAATCAGGAATTCAGAAGCAAGTAAAGGCTTCTGTGAATGGATACACAGTAAAAACACCTTAGAAAAACAATATATAATAAAACAACTAAAAAATGTAAAGAATAGCTAAAAGAATCTGAATGCTATGTAATTATAATGACTAAACTTGGCTCCAGAAATAAGAAAAAGCACTTTTCTCTATTCTCTGCAAAGGTGAGGGGGTATGGATGTGAAATATTGTACATAATTTTTACCTAGTATTTAGATTAGCTTTACTGAGCTAATTTTTTCCCTCATTAAAAAAATTGCTAAAAAGGAAGATTTAACAAGGTAAAAAAAATGTATATGTGAGATAGGGAGTTATAAAAAAATAAAAGTGGTGGAAATTAAAAGATATCTAAAATATGTTTTTAAGGGAAAAAATGAATTGTTTAAAGGGCATTTAAGATCTGTGAGGTATCAAAAGATTTTAATAGAGGAAAGACTTAGGATTCTAACACAGATCTTCTGTCCCTAAATTCAAGAGCAAAGATGAATAAGGCAAAACAAACAAAATCTAAAGATTAATGTTCTCTAACTAATAGAGTATGATAAGTTGAAAAATGTTCTAATTATAGGCAATGGGAGGGCCATAAGAATAAGACCATCCCTGCACTCAGGAAAAATCTAGAAGGAAGATAAGACAAAGTAATGAGTATAGAAACTAGTAACTGTGAAAAGTTTTTTTTGTTTTTTAAATTCTTTTTTGCCTTGCAAAGGTCAGGGACTCCAAATATGAAATACTAAATTTATTTTTTTT